>QFEW01002774.1:0-15682 GCA_003316525.1 Termitomyces eurrhizus
TGATCGGATCTGCTTCTTGCCGTGCGCGGCCATCGGGAATGGCTTAAAATAGGTAAAACACGTGCGCCAAGTTCGGAACGAGTGCGGCAAGGTTTCCGGAACCGGTGCCGAGCCTGCCGTTGATGCGCCTAACCTGTATAGGGTCCTATCAACGTGTTTCTAGGCACAGTAGGCGTTCTTTGCATATTCATACACCATTTTTCACATCGGGCACACACTCTTAATCACTTAACTCATTCTGGGGTCTTCTTTGAATTTGGACCCGACAAAATTAATGCCCAAAAGGATTTAGTGAAGACGCTGCAGAAAGCGAAGCCGTTGATTCCCATTGACTATACTACTCCCAATCCCATTATACTTGCTGTTGACACTTTATACATTGTAGTTGGCTTCTTTTTATGTCAATGTGATGGCGCAAATCAAAAAATCAGACACTACAATTGCTCTGGATCAATAACTCTTAATGACAGAGAATCGCGCTACAGTCAGCCCAAGCTAGAGTTGTATGGCTTGTTTTGATTGTTTCAGACACTACGAATGTATATTATTGGGGTTCAAAATCTGATTGTCAAAGTCAATGCACGCTACATCAAAGAAATGCTTCAGAATCCAGATATTCAACCTTTAGCCAGTATGAATCGCTGGATAGTAGCAATACTAATGTTTCACTTCAAACTTGTTCATGTTGATGACACCCAAATTGAGCTGGGGCACTGCGTGGACTATCACTAGTGCAGCTACTTAGCCAATATAGCTTTGGGCATGCTAAGTGTGTGTGAGAGTCCTGGACAGGTCCCAGAGAACACACGGTAGGCAAGAGGTTGGTGGCAAGGAAAATAGGTGATTGGAGGCACTTGCATATGGCTCCAAAACATGGCTACAAGGCGCTAAAAGTCGCTAAAAGAGAGCGCTAAGAGTGTGGGAAAGTTGCTAAGGAAGGCACTAAGAGGTGCGAGAAAGGGTCACTAAGAGGCGCCAAGTGTTAGCACCTAGAATGTGATAATAAAAGGATGAGATTGCTTAGTAGATCTAAGCACGAAAGCCAAGCCATAGTTGCAAGGCGCTAGAAAGAGAGAGATAGAAAACTAGAGCAGAGTCCTCTTGCTTGACATGCATGGTCAACAAGAGGTAGTCTGTTGCGTATGGAGACCAAAATGTTGGGATACGATCCCTACTGCCAAATTGATTCCCTGTACTACTAACAAAAAGTAGGTATTTATAGTAAAGAAAGTTAGCCGATGCTAAGAGGTTAAGCGCCGCTAGAGGGGGGTGAACTGATAAAAATATAAGTAAATGCAATGAATTGAATTGTATAGTAAAAAGGTCCATAATGATGCTGTCACAGAAATACTTCATCATTTTCCTTTGTAAGCGCTGCCACTGGCTAAGAGCATTATGCCAGATTGACTGATGCCAAGTGTCTGTGTAAATGTGTAGCCTCGGAGTGCAAGTGGCAAGGTGCGGCGAGGTGTCAATAGTGGTGCGAAGAATAAGTGGTGCCATAAAAAGTGGTCTGAAAGTAATTGGAGTCTGTAGCTGCGAGTTATTAGTGTAAAAATATGAGAAAAATAGCGCTGGAAGCGCTAGAGCATGGCACTTCTGGTGGTACTAGTGGGCCAATGTGAGGTGCAGGTATTGGTGCTATCTGTAGCCAGCCACGATGCAGGCTCATCAACGTTAAAAGTGCGTTTCATGGACCTGATGGACTGTCTAGACAACCAAGACAGCCAGAAGACGAGGCGCTAGACAAAAGCGACAATGATGTATTTGACAACTGGATTGACCGGCTGCACAGTTTTGTACATATCATTCAATTATCTATTCTAGCACTTTGTAAAGATCAACCAGTCTCAACCTGGCTACATCCTATTATCTTGTATCAACCTAAGCTGTATCAAGCATCATCAACTTTTTACATGGCCAGTATCTATAATATTGCTAAGCCATTTAACAATCTAAAGATAGTTGAGGAACCCAGACCCTTACAGAAAGACAGTTACAACCTATCATATTTGGCAGTACCTCATAAAACCAAAGCTAGATCAGAAGACCAACGAGTTGACCAGGTTAGGAAGTGGCTACAAGATTTGCACCGACCATCAGACCTTACAGATATGGAATACGCCACCTTCATTCAATACACAATGACTTTCTTTATAGTTGAAAATTGACTTTGGTGATGAAATAGGGCTGGCACTCACAATTTAGTAATCAAACCAAACAGTCAAATCAGAATTCTACGTGCCATGCACGATGACTTGGGACACTGGGGACTCTACATGATGAGGGCAAACTTATTGAAACACTTTTGGTGGCCTCAATTTAGCGTCAATATTGCGTGGTATATTTGCACTTGTCATCTTTGCCAAATTCAGCAGATGTGTCAAGTTTTTATTCCTCCAATAGTAGCAACTCCAGCACCATTGTTTGGAAAATATATATTACAGGATACAACAAACGTGCTAACGGTATTGTGGAAAGGCTGCATTTTGATGTTAGACAGGCATTATTCAAAGCAGTAGATGGTGACGAGAGTCACTGGAGTGAAGCAACAATTCAGTCTTCTAGTCTGAATGAGTTACAGTGCAAAAGAGGATGGGCTATTCTCCTTACTACGCTGTGACTGGCACCTATCCACTGCTCTCAGTAGACGTTATGGAGGCAACGTACTTACAACTACTGCTGAACTCAATACTTTCTTCCACTGACATGATTGCTAGGCACGCTATAGACCTACAACGATGCATGGAGGATCTCAAGCACTTACATGAGGTGGTATTTTAAGCTAGACAACAGGCTGCACTACGATTTGAAAGCGAGCATAGCACCATGATCTGAGATTACAACTTTGCAGCTGGTGCTCTAGTACTAATGCGCAACTCAAAAATTGAAGTTATCCATAACAAAAAGATGCGACCTCAGTACCTAGGACCCCTCATAGTAGTTTCCTGCAATAGGGGAGGTGCCTACATACTCTGCAAGTTGGACGGCTCAGTTTTGCATTGACCGGTAGTGGTGTTCCAACTTATTCTCTACTTAGCACATGAACACATTTCATTATCTTTGTCGGTGCTGGACATTGACATGGCCAAACTTCAAGAGCTTGAACAGACTGAGCTAGTGGATGATGATGAGACCACTCCAAATGATGACAAGGAGCAGTAAACAAATACAAAAAAATGAGGCGCTAGCTGTTAGCACCCCTTGATCAGACTTAGGCAATGCGACAATCATAAAAGAATACATTAAATAAATAAGCTTGGATGAGTACAGGGAGAACTATCAAATTGACTATGACTACAACTGATCAAGCTACGTCACTGTGAAGTGGACCTACAACGAGGCCCTCTAACTTGGTCCTTTGGTCACCTATAGGCAGGAGGAGTGTCTAGAGGTAATGCATTGGAGGATGGTGTGGGAGGAGCATTGGAAGGAGGCATGGGAGGAGCGCCTGGAAGTGGCATGCAGGGAGCACCAGAAGGAGCAGCAGAGGAATCAGAGGATGAGTACCACCCATCCTTGTCAGGATGAGACTCTAAAGAAGTGAAGGGAAAGGCTATATGTTTGAACATTGCCCTACAAGCTTGGACATTAACAAGAGGTGGAAGGGGGAGCTATGTGAGGCTCTTAGAAGCGGCAGGAAATTAGCAACCTAAGGTCAGGAGAAAAGAGATAAAAACTAACCAAACTCCCAGTCTTGTGGAGAAGACTGGTCATACTTGAAGCAGTACCTGTAACAAGCATCTACAGAACACATAAGCACTACTCAAAACACGCATTAATGGAAGGTGTACTATGACCAAGAGTTTGTCTATGTCAATCATCCACTCTTTGGATGCAGCTAGCAGGATTTGGTACCTGCACACCAGGGTCATGATGTTGCCATTCTTATGCAGAAAGCCACCAGTAGGCATTAACACAAGAAACTGCTCTAGATGGTTTAGGATCACAGAACAGTAAAAAAGTGTGGGTTCATCAAGAAGAAGGGAAGGTTCTGGCATAATGTGATATTGACCAGTTTACCAGCACCAGAACCCATAAAATACCTCAAGCTACTTGCAGGGTTACAGAGACTTGGGAATTCTTACATGTGCAAAACGATCATGGGGGGCAACAACATCAATGCGATTCATACAACTACAATACAAGAAATCAAATATCTAAAATCTGTCAGTCCAGTAGCACCATGGAAAAGAAGGAGTCAGCTCACATAAGCAACATGGGAGACAGATGTGCATCAAGGACCAGGCAAAAGGAGAGGCCAGGGAGGCCTCCATCCTTTGGCGGGACCATAAAAAAGCTGACCACCAGTAGATGAGCAGGGAGCCTAGCGAGGTGACACATTTAGCTAAGAAAGGGGGAATGAGGTAATGAGGTGATGAACCAGGTAGTGGCTCTTCTTCAGCAGCAGCTTCAGACGCTCTTTTGTCTCCTCAGTCAAGATTTGCTTTATTTGACAACTATTAGAAGAGAAGAGGTATGAAAAAGGCAATAGTGCACCTGAAAAATCTGACTCCAGTTCTTCTCCATACTGAAACAGGTCAAAGGCATGTTGTCATTCCAAATTTTACAAGCCATGCACAGTAGCTGACAGTGACAACCTAACTTGACAACTCTGTTGGTTAGTCCAGGCACACCAACCACTGGGTAGTGGTGGAAGAAGGAGGTAGTGCGTTTCAGGAAAGTGGGAGGATCAATCATTATATGAGCATGATTACAGCAGGGAGACTACACGATGCCAGTTGGGCTTTCCACTGCGAAGACTGATGAGGTTCAGTTGAGGCATGGGCAATTTATAGGACTTGGACAGTGTTTCAACTAGTGACAGCATGAGAGGACACTTCTCAAGAGACTTGGACCCTGACAAGGATGCAAGCCAATAGGATGCGCTTGACTTATTTTTAAATCATGCAAAGAGGAAGTTAACCTTTAAGATCTGGCGCTTATACCTACCATCACCAAATAACCACAAGTAATCAGTGGCACTCTATTTCTTATACATTAAACTTCTTGCATGAATTGACTTATTTTTCTATAGACAATACCTATTTCTTCCTATGCTGGCATGATATTGGCTATTGAGTCATGCTGGTAAAGAGGTTTTTTACACTATGATGATTTACTGAGTGTTTCCCCTTTTTCTTATTTTGTATTTAATTACTTACAAACTGACAATTTCAGAACAAAGGGGGGGAGCATTTATTTTTAGTACAGCTACAACAAATTACATATCACAATTGACCAAGTCCACAAAGTTCGAAGCACTATGGGCTGGCAACTACGCATCAGACTTGAAGGGAGTGGGATTGCCCAAAGGAAGCAAGTCTCCATCCTGAATAGTGTTACTTGCTTGCCACTTGAGTGCATCAGTAATGTCGTCATGAAGCTCAAGCAGGAGAAGCTCACAGCACACTAGGATAGAGATATGAAGATGCAGAATGGCGAGTTTGCTACCAATAATGTTGGTTGTGTTCTTGATATGGCAAAGTTGTTGGCAAAGATTGGTGGCAAGATGGAGGGGAGTGACAGAATAAGAGAACTCATCCCTGAGTCAAGGGTAGGCATTGCCAGAAACACGCATAGCGGGAGAAGTCCAGAAGGGATCAAACTTAGCAGAGGTCAGAAAAGGGGAGAACAAACTAATGAACGCAGACTTATGTGAACAGTTATGAGAGCACAGGAAGTCTATTCATGATGCTCATCACCTGGAGACATGGCCCTAGCAGAGGAAAGGTGAATGCCATAAAAAGGCAAGTACCTTCAGCAGCAACGGTGCTCATCCTGGGCCACTAAGGTCCCTTCAGACTCAGGCATGGTGGAAGACTCATGAGTACTGGGGAAAGAGGAAAGACTGCAGGGAAGAATAAGGGACAGAGTAATAGAAAGAGCAATGGGGGAGGTGCTAGCCACAGCTGGCTCAGGAGCAGGGGTAGCGCCAGTAACAGACATAACGACATCCTCAGCAGGAGGAATATCCACGATGACAGAAAATAAAGAAGTAGGGGACCTGGTGACAAAGGGGTTAGCACAAAACAAAAAAAGACACAAAAACCATGCACTGGTTACCACTAAGGCCACTCTGATAAGGGTTAATAGTAATAGAGGGAGTAAGGCAAAGCAAAAGAGTGCGTACTGCCAACAGTGCATTGGTATTGACTACAGGCTCAGCCTTATCATCATCCTCGCCCTCAGCATCCCTCTTGGTATCCTCCCCTTCATCAGTAGATGACTTGGTGGTAAACAAGACCATGGAAGTAGCAGGTGCTAGCTCACAGCACTTACTGGGACTCTTGCTAGGAGAGGCAACGACAGGCTTATGCTTCAGAGGAATGGGACGACGAGGAGAGCAGGCAAAGGGGGCTGCCATGATGGTGCCATCTTGGGTAATAGGAAGTGCTAGGCTTGCAGCGCTAATCAGAGTAGGCTGGTGAGTAGCCGCCAGATTGCATTGCTGCAGCACAAAGGCCCAGGCATTACAAACCAAGACTGCGTGCTTGTAATTCTTCTGCATGATAGTGTCTCTACCGCATTCATGTGTATGAATCCCATTGAAGGCACAACCCCATTTCAATGCATTGCATCGGTAGCAAAGAAGAGAGGTGGTGGGAAACCAGCAGCCCTCAGAATCATTTTCAGACCAACATTTGTCATACTGGGAAAGAAGTTAGCGATGTCATTAACCTAGAGATGAACAAGTATTTACTGTGCCAATCTTTGCCCTAAAAGTGCAATGCTTCACAGGTGCAACCATAACCTTCTTTTTAGTGCCGAATACTTGAACACCAGCCAGGAGGCCAGTATCAATAATGGTAGTATCCTGGCAAAGGCATAACAAGTCACAAAGCTCCACGTCAGTGAACATAGTCTGGTTGGGCACCTAAGAATGGCAAGATCAGGTGCTAAAGTCTAGCGATCTTAAAAAGAAGCACTTACAACATACAAAGGGGCAATATGAGCAGGGAGATTGATCTGGGAAGCAAAGTTAGTAAAGAATTAGAAGCAGAAAAGCAAGGACGTGTAATCCCAGGATTATGACCACCAAATTATTTACACTAGTTTACAGCCATTTACATTTACATCTGCGTTAGAGCAGGGCAGAGCTTATCTTCTTTTTCCGCTATACTCATTATCTCGTTTTCTCATCCTGATGTATGTACGTGCTTACTGCTAGAACAATATAGCAGGATTCTATTGTTTGGTGGTGTGTTTTGGCTTTAGTAAGGACTAGACATCCTATACTTTTTTAAACAATATCAACCTTGTAAGTGGCATGTCGGTCAAAGGCGAGGTCGTCACCAGGCAAGACGTGGAGCCTTGTCCAGTTACGCCTTGCTTTGGAGTTCTCTAGATCCTTACTGGGGTGACCGCTGATTTTTTGTATGCATATATTGTGCGCATTGCCTTCTTGGGGTGGTGCCACGTCATCTGCTTAGATCAAACTGCCTCATACACCCTCAGTTTCAATTCCTCTGATGACGCGTAGTATCACCTATAAGCAAGCAGAGTTGTTGTCACTGTTAACATCTATTGCATCCATCACGGACGCCTCTTTAGATATAGACATATCAATAATTGTAATGACCCCTCTTCCAGTGCAAATTCATACTCGACAAAAGCGTAAAATTTCATCAGATAGTTCTTCTTCATCGTCTCCTGTTAGTCGCAAAATGAACAGTAATACCGAAGCTGCCAGGCCTAAACAGGCACTGTAGAAGACCATTACACAAAGCTGCCTATTCTGACAGAGGGTGATCTTAGCCCTGAGACTGCAAAAGACTATGAGACTGCCTGCTGCGATTTTTTCAATATGAAAGAGATAGAAGATGAGGACCAAGTCCGTCGTATTTTGGTCAGTATTAAGGACCATCGAATGCATGATTGGGTCTCAGGCCAACGAGACTGGATTGTCCAGCTGTCGTTCAATGAATTTATGAAGGAGATTTGATCAAAATATCTACCGCATGACTGGGAGCTGAAAGTTAGAATCTGTATCCTGTCTGCCAACTTTAACCATAGAAAGCAAACGTTTTGGGACTTTGCATTATATATTCAGAAGCAGAATTTTCTCTTGCTGGGCACTCCTTCTCACTTTGAACTTGACAAATTGCGAACCCAGATTCAGGCAAAACTGGATTCCGCATTATCCGTGATTTATTTCGAACGCAAGTTGGATGCCATGACCGATTTTTATGTGTGGCTAAACAGTATTCAGCTGATCGATGAGACCCATCGTCAAATGGAAAAACAGGCACAGGAAATTGTGGACGAGGTTTATTGCTAGGCAAAGAAGCCACTTATAACCATAAACAAATCGAACACATCAAATCCATTGGCGTCTCAAAGTGGTTCTTTCAATGGTAAAGGGAGACTTCCTCCTTTGACAGAGGAGGAGAAACGTCTTTTGTGCAAAAATGGTGGTTGTTTCCGTTGTCGTCGTCCTTTCATACCGTGTTGAACAAGCAACTATGTAGAGCTGTTCCCTGATCTGATGAAGTATCAGCCTCTGATGCAAGCATGAGTGGATGCTGCAAAAGCTGCTGGAGCTTGGGCTTCTAGGCCTGTTGCCATGGTGGCACCAGGAACTACTGTCCTGGCTTCTGTGACTGTTGCTGCTGTCTTACCTCAATTGCCTGCTGCCATGTCTTGTGTTGAATCTATGCATTCTGATTCTGATTCTGATTCAGATGTGAGTGACATACTGCTTGCTGTTCCTCATTTACTATGGACGGGCATGATTGCAGGCCCAAGCGTTGATTTCTCTCTTAAAGTCTCAATATTATTAGACAATAGATCTCACATAGTTTTGATTGATGCAGATTTAGTGGATTGTCTAGGATTGCATCGTTTTTGCCTCAAGGAACTATTGGCAGTCGATGTTGCGATTTCAAATTCCAGCAAAAGAATTTCTACTACATTGTCTGAATATTGCAAATTGTCAGTTACTTCTGTATATCAAACATGGACTTCTCGGACTGTTCACACTGTCATTGCATCTAATTTGTGTTCTCCTGTAATACTGGGTCTGCCTTTTTTGAAAGTGAATAATATTGTAGTCAATGTAGCCAAGCGTACTGTTATAGACAAATTGTGTAATTATGACCTTTTAAATCTGATTGTCGAAAAAAATCGTTCTCTGCGCATTTTTGTGCCCATGTGTAAAAAGTTGAACAAGACTCTGCGACACCAAAAAGAGCTTGTGAAAGAATTAAAATTCGTATGTTCTATGCGATTAGAATGAATGGAACATATGGGTCTTTTTGAGAACATATCAGAGGTTAATGTAGTGGCTGCAATGTGGCAGCGCATTGAACAGCTCACGGCAGAGAACATATTGTCTAAGTTCAATGTCGAAATGAAGAGGAAATTTAAGGATGTTTTTGAGCCAGTCATGAATGTTCGAGACTTGCTGCGGGACGTGCTTGCAGAGATACGGTTGAAAAAAGCAAATCATTGTATTAAAACTCGGTCATATCAATGTCCTCATAAATATAGAGAGGCTTGGAAAACGTTAATACAAGATTACTTAGAGGCAGGCCGTATTCATTCTTCCTCCTCTTTTTTTACGTTGCCTGCCTTTTTGATTCCAAAATCAGATCCCACAGTACTGCCCTGCTAAGTAAACGATTACAGGGATTTGAATGCTGCAACTGTTCCAGATAATCATCCGATCTCATATATCGAAGATATTTTGCATAACTGCGTGAAAGGGAAAATATTTGTGGTTTTGGACTTAACAAACATGTTTTTTCAGACCCCTATGCACTTCAAACATGTGCACCTTACCGCCGTTTTGACACCGTATGGACTATACGAGTGGCTGGTAATGCCAATGGGGTTACGAAATGTTCTGGCAATTTAGCAACGGAGAGTAATAGCAGCACTGCAAGAATATATTGGAGTGATTTGTCATGTATATCTTGACAATATTGTCATATAGTCCAAGAATATCTATTAGAAGCGTTGAGAGCTGCTCACATGTTTGTAAACATGAAAAAGTCACATCTGTATCAGACGAGTATTGACTTCTTGAGGCATTGTATATTGGCCAATGGCATAGAAGCAGATTGCAAAAATGTGGACCGTATTCTGGCATGGCCTATGCCTACATCAGCTAAGGAAGTTTGGGCGTTTCTGGGACTTGTGAGATATATAGCGGTGTTTTTGCCGAAACTGGCAGAGCATACCAGAATATTGCATATGTTAACCACACAAGAGTGTGAGATGGATTTTTCCATGTGGACAAAGAAATATCAGTCAGCTTTCAATGCAGTAAAAGTGTTAGTTATTGGCCAGGATTGTCTGACCACTATTGATCATAAAGACACATCAAAAACTATATTTATTATGACAGATGCCAGCAATTTTTGGTCAGAAGGTGTGTTGTCATTTGACCAGATTTTTATTTATCGTATTCAGGCTCATAGCTCCAGAAATGGACAAGATACTGCCATCCTTTGCCCCGTCTTCGTGCATCTACAATCTTCTCCACGTAGTGTTCCTGAAAACCAGTGTCGGGTGCAAACACTGGCCCTGGCTTGTTGAATTCGTGAGAGGGGAAAAGCCTGGCATTGTTCTCACTGAAAAACATCAGTTTTGAAGTGTGATATTGACCATATGCCTCCAGGGCATTCAGACAAAACACCGACATGTTTGAAGATTCTGGATGGATGGTGGTGACCACAAACGGGCCGTCATAACACAGCATTAACTTTGCCACCTGTTTATGTCCACGCCGTTTAAACATTTGTCGTATGTCTTTTGTGCAGACAAGAACTTTATCCTCTATCTGAAAGTCACAGTCATCACCCCAGGACTTATTGGCTTGCACCACTTGCTGAACTTTTGCTTACCACATATTGTCTTTAGCTGTCACGGTGTCAACAGCAAGCCTCTCAATGATCTTTCTTGCCACGTCTTCTTTCAATTGCAATTGTTCTGTTGTTGGTAACAAGAGAGGTACCACTCTAGGACTACATCTTATCCATAGC
Organism: Termitomyces eurrhizus; assembly: GCA_003316525.1. Taxonomy (NCBI): domain Eukaryota; kingdom Fungi; phylum Basidiomycota; class Agaricomycetes; order Agaricales; family Lyophyllaceae; genus Termitomyces; species Termitomyces eurrhizus. The sequence continues at coordinate 10,989 of QFEW01002774.1, forward strand.
TGGAAAGATGAAAACCCTGTTGACTTGTTGACAGTATTTATTATATCAAAACGAATGCAGTGCAAGGCCCTAACTCAGCCTTTTTGACTACGATCCACATGAAAATGCAAAGCCTGAATCACCGTCTTATTTGAGCGTTCACTGGACTCATCAGTTTGCGGATGGTAAGCTGTTGACATTTTTATTTTTATTCCAAGGAGCTTCGTAAGATGTCTCCAGAAATGTAACATGAAAAGATGATCACGGTCGCAGACAATATCGGCTGGCAGGCCGTTTTCGCAATACCAATGTTCAAAAACAGTTTAGCCAATTGTAGGGCCGTAAGGTCTATACGAGTGGAAACAATCCATATATCAGAGTGCAAGTGATCTGTAATAGTCAATATGCAATTGTAGCCTTTGTCCTCTGGCAAAGGGCCCACAAAGTCCATAGCCACTGATTCTCTGCGACCGTCGGATATTGATAGCGGATGCAGGGGTCCCATGGGTTTAGATGTTGGAGACTTGTATTGCTGACATTCTGGGCACGCCAAAATGTATTCATATTCAAGGTCTCGCTGCATGCGTGGCCAATAGTATGCCCAACGTAAGGCCTCATATGCCTTTGCAAAGCCAAAATGGCCCAATGAGTTATGAGCCCATCAAAAGATATGCTCGTAAATGTCACTCATCTATGGGATCAGAAGACGTGACCTACAGAACCACAGTCCATCACGTTTTATAAGGGAATTCATTTCTCTAGCTGCCAAAACTAGTTTCTGACACCATGGGTCCATTTCATAACCTTCTTTTAATTGTTTCACAAAATTTTTGTCCATTGCTATTGACAAATGGGGAGTTGTTGCACAAACTGCGACACAATTACTGGTGGCATGTGCCAGGACAAATGCCGCTTCAAACAGTGAATCTTTTGAAAAAGGAAGAATGGCGCCAATAGTTTCTGAAATAAGATTAGCGTTGTTCATTGTCTCCAGCAATGTATAAGCTGCTCCAACTGCCTGTCCCGAGTCCAGCAAGTCATACAGAAGTCAAGACAGCATATCAGCTATCGAATTGTCCTCCCCTTTCACATATACCATCTTGCAATCAAATTGTAACAAAAACTCCATTCAACGGGCCTGTTGATGTAACAGATCATGTTGGTGCTCAAAATTTAGTAATGTCACAAGAAGTTCCTTCTCGTACTGGATAGTTAAGTTCTGCACCCTTGAAGGTCTGGCTTTCAAAGACAACAGGTTGTGCCATTTCCCACAACTGTTCAAGAACTTGCGAACAATCAAGTTCTCGATGTCTGGTTAGCAGAGGAAGGAAAAGAATCAACTTGATTTCGATTCTCTTTCATCATGTCCCTGCCACAGGTAGCTTTTTCCCAAGTGGGTTTTGACGCACCCGTGTAAGCAGTTTGTCCTTTAAATACTAACTTTGTTACCATTTCTTTTTCTGACGCTACATAATTTTTTTGGATGGGAAGGGGTGTAATCCCAGGATTACGACCGTCTAATTATTTACACTAGTTTACAGCCATTTACATTTACATCCACATTAGAGGGGGGCAGAGCTTATCTTCTTTTTCCACTACACTCATTATCTCATTTTCTCATCCTGACGTATGTACATGCTTACCGCTAGGACAATATAGCGGGGTTCTATCATTTGGCGGTGTGTTTTGGCTTTAGTGAGGACTAGACGTCCTACAGGATGCATGGTACATTTGGAAGGACTAGCATGAGCAGGGGGCATGCAATTAATAACAATGGCAAAGTTACAGGGAGGAAGGCAAGAAATAGTATGAGTAGGTCTGGGCTGAGGCTCACTGGAGTAACAGCAATTTACAGGAGGAGGCTGGACAGAAGTAGAAGAGGGAGGAGCAGTAGGAGCTGCAGGAGTGGAAGAGACAGTAGAGGCTGATGGAGCACTAGGGAGACTAGCAATGGTGGGCGACATAGCAGCAGACTACTAAAGTCAACATCGGGAATATAGAGAAGAGAAGAGATACATACTTCACCAACCTCAGTACTAGCCAACAAGGCGTCAATCTCATTGGATAAAAAGAGAGCCTAGAATAGGCACTGAACCTTAGCACCACGAAACCAAGAATCAAACCTAAAAACTTATGAACAAGTCTGCAAATGGGTGCAACCAATCGGCACCTTCATATTTGCAGTACCGGGCCATGCACCACTTGCAAATCTCGATGCCTTGCATCCAGGAACTGTCAGAGCCATGGACCACGAGCCACTGCCAATAAAGCTGCATGATGCCAGGGACATTTGTGGTACATCTGCGGGTTCAACAGACTTAGCATGATCAAATAAATAAAAGGCCTTAGCCAGGAAATTGCAGAGGGCAAAGGGATCAAAATTAGACATGCTGAAAAGATGGGACAAAAAACACAAGAAGGAGAAGTGCTGAAAACAATTTTTATAAGGTGCCAGCAGCATCATATGGACTGTAGCACAGTCAAATTAATGATGGCGTTTGACTAAGAATAGTCAATTTTTCAGTTGGGGAGAGATGATAGGCATCTACTTGGACTGAGTGCATCAAGGGACATTATAGGCCAACCGACACTTGACATACTGGAGACTCTAGTGACCAGTTTGGGTACAGAGCAGCCCTAGCTCTGTCGCTCTATTGCAGGACTTATCCATTTACTCTAATCACCAGTTACCAGTCCTTCAGCACACTCCATTCACTTCTTTCAAGGACTAAGGAGGCTCAGAATGTAGAGCGCTAACATGATGGCAGGAGGGGGACTCTAACCAAATTCCAATCATTTCCATAAGGGGTCAGCAGTAGGCACTGCCATTTGATGAGGCACCTCAATCAGAAGTCTAAAAGAATCAATAACGGCGGCACAGGATATACTTAAACCTGACATCTGGACCAATCAGGAACTGATACAATGAGTAGCGCTGACATTAGTGCTCATGGTGTCTGTCAAGGATTTTCCGACCAGAACACCCTGGCCAATCAGAATTATATTAAGAGTGAGCAGACCCGCATATTTCTAAGTCAATTTAGAGTTGCCGTTGGTCACCACAGGTCATAATGCTGTTGGTTGCCATCATCCATGTGCAACAGGTCGCTATTGACAGGTCACCGTTAGAGGGAACCATGAGGAGAGGCGCTAGGAGGTAGTGCCGCAGATGGACTTAGCTTGGAAAACACAGTAGTGCATGGTATATAAGATAGCTACTTTACATGTATATAACGACGAATCATAACCTCTTGAGCACCCAGTTACACTTAGCATTCAAATCATGCTAGCTTTATCTGACTTTGTTCTGGCACATTGTTCTATCACCTTTGCTCAAGCACTGCTTCCAGAAGAAGGGATGGCCTTGGATCGAGGTCCTAAAGAATTTGCAGAATTGACGGAGAATGGAGAGTGCCTGTATACTCTGCAGTGAGAAAGACCACTTCATCTCTGAGTGCCTCCAACGACAGACTATGGGACATGTCACCTGGACTTTCGAGAAAGAAAACACCACCTACAAATACTCAGAAAACAACCCAGCAATTTAGACCCAGAAGATGCACTAAATCGAAATCGACCTCAAAGTCTTCTCTGCCCTGGTCTCTCACTTATGCTCAACAACACTCATACAGGACACCCTCACAGCTTACCTACCCTCCTACTTCTCACACTCTCTCCTCCTAAAAATCTGCATCACTCTCTTCAGAGACCCCCTCAACACCCTTGTCAATAATGGCACCACAGACAACTTTATTGACAAGGCCTGGTCCTCCTCTGCTCCAGAGCCTGCCCAATGACTCACAATCCCCATCCAACTTTGCCTCTTCAATAGAGACACCTCCATGGCTGGAGATATCACCCATTTTGTGCATATGCCCATTACCTTCACCAACAGACAAACTCACACTCTCCGGATGTTGGTAACCAAACTCCACCTCTCTGCACCTCTGATCCTTGAGCTTCCCTGGCTCCAGGACACCAACTTCCGCATCAACTGGCAACACCTCACCCTCTGCCTGAATCGGAAACCAATAATTGATGACCAGCAGCTTTCTTTCAACATCTCTAAATCTCCAAGCTCCAAATCAACCCCAAAGAGCTCCTCAAATAGAACTGCACTATTCCCTGAACTCCAGTCTTGCTTGTCATGATTTTTCATCATCAATGCCAGGTTGGACAGCACTCCAGGACCGTTATCGGCCCTTATCAACAGCAGGGCCACCAGGGTCTTCATCAGTGATGCCCTCAATCTCTTCCACAACCCCCTCAAGCAACTCAACAGCACCCCCTCCTCTTCTGGCCCCATCAGGAGGTCTTACTCAGGGCACATGACCCTGGACAATGGTTTCAAATTCACATCGGACTTCCTGGTCATGCAGCTTCATGACTTGACCCCACTCATACTAAAACTCCCCTGGCTATGGGACGCGAACCCCAAACATTGACTGGAGGACGCTCACCATGACGTTTCCAGAACTCAGGGACCATCCAATGACCACTGTACACCTCTAGGCCCTCGGAAGTGACTCAATGCCCAAAGGCCTGAACTCTGAAACCAGTCCCAAGCTTCCTGGGCCGATATTCTTGACTGTGCTCCCAATGCCTGCCCAAGTCTGTAAGGCCTCCGACTGACCTCCCAACACTCCCCAGAACAAGTACAAGGGACCAAATTACCTGACCTGGTCTCAGACATACACCCCTCCTGTTCCAACTTG
>QFEW01002778.1:1048-13126 GCA_003316525.1 Termitomyces eurrhizus
AACTGATCTCCTTGCCTTATTGGCCACTCATAAGCAGCAGACTACACCCCCAAGATGGGACACCAACTCCAGCAAAAGGGTGCATTGGCAAGGAGGATGCACCCTCTTGCTTGACTCAGTCGAGCGTTGTCGTCCCTGGCTGGGAGGCCAGTCTAGGGCAGGACATCCTTCCCTATGAAGATGCCCCTGCTCCAGCCACCCCCACCTCATCCAGCGCCTTGCCAGCAGCGCATCTGAGGTCACATCTTCACGACCATTATTTGTGGTATCCACCACGCACTCTGGGGAGCAGAGTTCCAGGGGCGTTAGCACACGCCCCACTGAGGCTAAGGCCTCACAACCCCAAAAGGATTGTCCATGCATATGTCAATGTGCACTTCCCTGAGGATGCTCTGAAAGGGGCCCCAGGGGCTAACATCCCCTTTTTACCTGCAATACTGGTAGAGGGCCCGCCAGCCCAATTCCCGTGGTGTGTGTGGGCAATGGACCCACATTCTGATAAGTCTGTGCCAGAGAGGCTGCCATCCCTGCCTTCCAATGACAATTGGTATGAGGAGCCTGAAGAGGCTCACATGGAATCCCCTGTGCCACATGAGATGGCAGCACAACACATGGCGCATGAACGGTGCAACAGCAATTGACAGGCCAAGATGGACTGTCGGGCGCAGGATAGCACCAAACAAGGAGCTGCCCTCCTCGAGGACAAAACCGGGTGCATCCCTGATGCACTTGGTGTTGTGATCTACCACAATCATACTATTGAGTATCAGAACTCATTCTTTGGCGCAGGGTTATCCCCCCAGTTCTATTGGTCACCAGTGACCAATACTATCTTCATTGGGCAAGAAGCCTGTGCAGCCAGGGCCTTCGAGGCCAATAAAGAGGGCAACGCTGTGTCGATGCCCCACAACAGTAAGATGTACCAAGTGGCACCTCACAGGTTTCTCTGCAGTCCTCGAGAGCTCTACAGGCTCCATTCACTGGTGAACAACCAGTTTACGCTGATTTGTCAGCATCAGTTGGGCTATCTGCTGCTCAACAAATTCAAACAGGTAGCACTGAACTGCCACCCTACTGCCCGAGACAGAGTCATGTCTCACTTGCTTGATGAGGTCCCGTATAAGACCATAGCAGTACCCTTCGCAAGTCCTGAGGAGCAGGAGAACGTCCCATGAATGATTGTGCCTACGTAGATCTATTGCCGCAAGGAGGGTGGTAGACTGGCCTTTGTTGGCCTTACTCCTCCTGATCCAAAGCAACTGTTTGCTTTGGACTACCTGGGCTCATATGCCCTCCTCTATGAGTGTCCTGGGATGCCCAATGTATGGACCATGCCATGCGCATTCATTGGTGCAGCCTCTTTGGGTTTGCGCTTGTACACGCTCTCAGCGCCAGCCGCCCCTCCAAGACCACGGTACACAAGTACCTGGCCTATGTCTTTGCAAGGCCAGGCCTCTACAAAGAGGCCGTGGCTAAATACGAGGCAGCTACGGGGCAAGTCTTTGTGCCCCTCCACGCCGATGACCCTAACTTCAAGGCTCAGGCTGTGGACATCCCAGAAGCATCAGCTTCCGTGTTTACCACTTCAGATGCGTTACGTGTCCTTCTCCACAATCAAATTCCAGTCAGCTGGGCTGACCATGCTTATACCTATAGGGTCATCTACTTGGCCCACATCTTCTTCAGTGACAGCCAGGTCTACAATGAGGCGGCCACCATCGATGACGAGAGGCTACAACACCTCAACCATTATGGGACACCCCAGTCCATTGCTCAGTGGGATGGGTGGCACGAGGCCACCATAGGCGATTGACAACGCCTTATGCTCCAGCAGCAGAATAGTCATTGTGCTTACGACGACGCACTCACCAAGGGGATGTACCTCCTCATTGAGCAAGACATTCATGTCCATGAGCTCTGGACATGCCAGTACCCATCCGACGATGGGGATCTTCCTGATCCCCAACCATCTATCCTGGGGTTGGTCGTTGACCCCACTCTAACACTGTCCCCCCTCTGGGACTACAATGACTCACTGCCCATAGCAGGGCCATTGGGCACTTCCTACGAGCCCACACCCAAGGATGAACTCCTTGACTACGACATGGACGACGTGACTGCCGATCCATTCCGGGAGCCTGGGAATTCTCCAATTGCCTCCGTCCCTGACTTACCAATGGCCTGACCATCAGAGTATTTTGAGACTGTAGTTCGGTCTAATCGGGGGGTGTGTAGCGTAGTCTGCTATGTGGCATTGGCCACATAGCTTTACTTACTGTAGTCAATATTATATTATTATTATTACTTACTTTACTATAAATAGTTACATGTGCTGCTCACTAAGCAGCTTATTTTGTGTTTATACTACATAGTCAATAGACCAGACTGGTCTGATTCTGTGCAGTGTGAACCTTAAGCTCTCACAAACCCTGTAACTTCATTACACTTCAACTCTCAAAATATTATTATAAGCTAAATCGAACTCTTCTTGAAATTTTCAGATTTTTTTAACTATTAAAAAAAACTAACAATCATTGTTTCAGTAGCCTTTGAATTTTCCCTGATTTTTCAGTAATTTCTCTAGAATTCTTTTAGCATTTTCTACTAACATTTGCTGAAAAACAGAGCAATTGAATTTTTCTTGAAAATTTTAGATTTTTTAAGCCTTTATAAATTTCAAAAAAAAAAAAAAAACTAAAATTAGTATATCAGTAGCCCTTGAATTTCTCCTGATTTTTTGGTGATTTTTCCTGGAGTTTTAAAGCATTTATATCAACATCTACTGCAAAACAAACTAAAAAGGCAATTCTTTCTCAGCCTTAGTCAAAACTGACTAATCACATTATTTGGAAATTTATATAAAGATATAATATTTTGAAATATAAAAAAAGCTAATCAGCAATAGACTATGCTGATTGAAATATAATAATCTATATAATATTCAATATGTAATGGAGGATATGTATATTTATTTAAGCTGCATATAGACCAATGCATGCAAATTTCATTAAAAATAAACATACAAAATAAAGAAAATTTATTTATTAAGTTTATTTGTTATAAAAATTAAATCTTTATTTTTTTATGAAAACAAAAATTTTGCATATGACCCAAATTGCCTTGTCTGTGCAAACAAGCAAAGTCAAAGCTCAACAGATTATGTGATGCATGTACTGCAGCAACTTTGGCAGGACAAAAACTTTTTCGTTGCGTGCAGGAAAGCAAAGCCAAACAATGCACGTGATTGCATCGACTTTGGCAGGACAAAAACTATTCGTCAAGACATAACCCTCTTCTCGTTACTTACGTAAGAGAGTCGGGGAACGCTGAACTCATGCGGAGCCTTGGTTTAAATTCCAGGTGCTCAGACAGCGAGTGGGGAGGCGCCAAGGCGTTGGCTCCCCAGAAAATAAAATCAAGTCGGCATTTTCCCGGAATCACGTGTTGCGAAGAATTTTGCATGACTAAAAACCCATTTTCTACTTCCACCCGCTACGTATACCAGCAAATCGATGACAATTCTTCCACATTCCTCCGTGATGGATGCAAAAGTGTTCTTTTACACCTTTTTGGGAACGATAGCAGATGTCCTTGACGTCATCTTGACCTCCCTGTTGCCGGACAGGAGACCTCCGAGGAGCATTTCCGTGAGTACACCAGTGTATTCTTTAGGTTGCGCTCAAGTGTATCACCCAGTCATCCAGTGTCGACTCTCTGAGTGATGAGGAAATTCTTGAACTCAGGAAGAAGGCTCCTCAATTACACTTCGATGAGAGAGGTCTAAAATTGACGGCCGACACCGTCGCAAAGCCTTCCGAGGGCCCACATTCAAGCTGTGATGCAACAGAAGCAAATGAAGCAAATGTTCTCAATCTATTGTTTGCAGAGACGACTATCCCTGTCCCACGCGTCCGCCGCGTTGTCAATAGCGGTGTAAATGTTTGGATCATCATGGACTCGATCCCAGGTTCAACCCTAGATGAAGTATGGTCAACGCTTTCCGCTTGGCGAAAGATCTGCATCGCTTTCACGCTGCGACGTTATGTTCGTCAACTCCGTCGCTTGACAGCGTCTGCCACGACGGCACCAGGTCCACTAAGTGCGAAACCACAGGAGTGTCATTCTCCTGTCTTTAGCACGATCAGACCTGACCGCGGTCCGTTTGCGTCGTATCGCGAACTTTCAGCCTTCTTCAACGATCGTCATCAGATGACGCTGGATTTTGAAGCTATTCCACAAGATGACCCTTTCAGGACTGAGCGTTTTGACGATTCAGGACCTCTGGTGCTGTCGCATCAAGATATCATCCTTCGAAATATTATTGTCGATGAAGATGGTCGTCTTTGGATGCTTGACTGGGCGTGGGCGGGATATTATCCCCCGCATTTTGAGTATTTGGCAATGGTCAGACAGAATATCGAGGAACCCGACACGTTGTGGAAGCTGTTAATTCCGTTTATCTGTGGCCCGTATTTTCGCCAGGATCTCTGGTTGAGGCGGATAGGGAAGATGTTGCCCATAGGTAGATAATATGACAGACTGTCGTGCGCTTTTGATGAGGACTACTATGAAATAAAGCCTCCTTAACATTGTTTCAGAGTGGTATCGTAGAGGCGGCTATTGACGGGGAGGCATTGCATTGTTGTTGTTACGATCTTATCGTAGCGGCGCACGTATGCGCCAGTCCCCGACTCGTACCTGTTCCTTTTTCTTCTATACTTGTATGGTAGCAACGCATGCGCCGGTCCTGATTGAGAGTCGGGGAAGAGAGTTGGGGATTCCACTCAATATTGTGGCTAACAATCAATTGGGTACCTAGTGCTCTCAACTTGACAGATAAACCGTCGAGAGGAATTTTTCCTCCGAAATCAGAACTTTTCCCTTTCTCTCCCGCAATTCCTCCCTATATATCTGAAACAGTTTCTTCACGGTTCTGTTAGACACTGCGAGTTAAAGAACTAGTAACGCTTCTCCAGTTTCTGGCCTATGTTCATCTTCGATAGATTTCCATCTCCCTTCACCCTGAATGTTGCGTTGTTGTGCATTTGTAGCAGGTCTCGCTTGCGTTTTTCTCTTGTTTTCGAAAGTATGAAATAGTCTAGCTGTGATCGGGTCAAACCAGTCATGGATCATGTGGCTAGGTAGCCTTGGTGTGGGGGTGTTCCTTGTCGCTTTCTCCGTTTCGCTGCAGCTACTACAATGTGGGATCGGGAAAATCCAGCACGAGGAGGATACACCACGGCCCCTATTAGTGTTATGTTAACAAGGCGAGTTCTGGGTGTTGTCTGCAGTGTGAGGAAGAGGCAACCCAAAGTATTCGAGGACAAGTCTCAGTGTAGTCGAGGCTCACATTCAACTGCAGCAAGTCAACCAAAGATGATGGTTATGGGTACCCTTGAGCCATGTGAGCACCAGTATGTACTATACATAGTCTTGGAAGACAGACACAGCCAACAGCCGCCTCACAGGGTCTACCTCAAGTTCCGTGGTGCCGAGTAGAGGAGACTTTATACAAGAGAGGAGCCTTGATACACTGACCTGCTCAGGAAAATGTGGCCAGTCTAGGGAGTCTCAGCACCTTCAAGACCTAGATATCCTTAGTATGCCAGAATCCCAGAATGACAGAGACGACAGGCATGCCAAGCCTAGCTATTGATCTTCCAATGCCCAATGTGAATCAATCAACTCAGACACGTCAGATGGGAGTAGTTGTAAACCAAATTGACAAAATAGTGACCTTTCAAACAAAGATCCCCGATTCTCTTACATAAGTAAGAGAAAGGGTTCTTTTACAAGCTCGAACATCTCGAGTTCCTCACATTGCAGATCATGTGATGTTCTAGAATGCTCTAGAAGTTTCTATTAAGTTCCTTATTAGTATTTTTGTCTTGCTTACTTTTTTCAAATCATTATTCACTCATCACAATCAACGACTTTATCAACAAGACTTTAAACTTGTCTGTTTTGTTACCATTTGTCATAATACTATGCCAACAGACATATAGTGTAACGGAGTCACATGTATTACTAGCGTCAACGACGCTATAATTATTCAGTAGAGTATTACATAAGACAACATCTTGTTTTCACTCTAAGTACTAGTCAAATCTGATACTGCGGTCTGATTTAGCACTGTGTGATACACACAAGATAGTTCTAGCTTGTAACCCAAGGTTACATTTTTTAAATCTTCTGCTATTGGCTTTAGACTCTAGGCTTGTTACCGACTAGGCAACTCTCATCAAAACCTCTCGATTTTCTGTTGGCATCACGTCGAGAATGTGCTTCCATGACTGGTTCTCTTGATCCAGACCCCCCTTTCCCAGCTGTAGACACAGGTGAACAACCTGTGCTTCAAGCAGGGAAGATGCAATCTGCATCTGCGTATCAACCCCTGCCAAAGCGGGACGAGAAGATACCTCGCAATGTCAGCATGAGCTTTGGAATGCCTGGTGGGCTATCCGTATCATGGATGATGTCCATTGTACGACCTGGTGGTAAACCAGGAGAGAGATCCACAGTCTCAGGAGTGTCATTGCCAGCAAGCCAAATGCCTTCATTGATGTATCCGGTATTGCCCGAGAGCTCGTCAGCTCATTCTGAGGGTCAACCGAACATTATCCAGTACTTGGAAATTGTACAAGGCAGCGCGTTTGCGCATAGTACCCCATTCCGAACTGCACCTACTGAACGGCATTTGGAATATGTGGCCGATGCTGCCACTGACCTGGGACCATCATTGCTGATGACACAAGGACAGTGTAAGGGCAACCTCCAGAGGTTGCGGCACTATCACACAACTGGCAGAGGGAAATCCAAAGTATATTAGAGCCAGTAACGACAGTACAATCAATAACTAATCACCTGGCAGAGGGAAATCCAAAGAGAACAAGTCTAAGGATTCCTCTGCCAGTGCGGCACATCAGTACAGGGGTGGAAGGGCGTGGGAATGACTGTACAGTATCCAACGGCTAGCTCCAGGAGGCCAGGAGAACCCTGGGGCGTGGGAAATGCTCCGGAGTTCTCCGGAAACCCCGGAAAAGGAAATTGTGACCAGACAAGAGCGAGGAGTCCCCTGACAGACAGAAGCAAGGACCAGCAATAGTGGTCAGTAGGGAGGACAACGATGTCGTAAGGTTGGAAAAGGCGTCGACAGCGCCAGGAATTCCAGAGTTGCACAGAAGGGCCGGCAAATAGCTGCAGGTGAGGCATGATGGCCTCAGGAGAGTTATGGACTTAGAGTCCAAGCTGGAATCCTCAGATGATAAGGAAAGCAAAAGGTCGCACTCGACCTTGTCTATCCAGTTACAGCTGGTGTTGGACCGATATTCATCGGTCTCAAAGGAATCGACGCAAAAGTGTCTGCAGCTTTATGTAGTAAAGCACTTACAGTTGCTGGCTGCTAGGAGCCACAATATACCCTGTGCAGATTCGAATGAATATATCGAATTGTTTGTGCGTATCTTCAAACTCGAAGTGGTTGAATACCTTAAGCGCAAAGCGGCGTGAGGGTCAGCAGTCTCAACGGCCACTCTGGCCAACTCAGTGGAATGTGAGATAAGTGTGCGCTGACGAGCGCCATTAATCGTGGACACGATGGAATTGCTCAATGTGCCTCACCAGGCCAATGAGTCTCAGCAAGACTACGTTCAGCGTCAGAACGCTGCAAACCGTCAACGCATTGTTAGTGGAGTGCCTCAGCAGGCATTGTCTGAGGTGGAGACTGTGACGACGACTCTGGCAGAGCCAGAGGCACTACTTGCAGTGCAGGAGGTTAAGACACCTCAAAAGCAAGTTACAATCAAGGAAGAGGTGGACGAAGTCCACATTCTTGAGGAGCAAATGTGACCACAACACGTAGTGCGACACGTCCCTCTAGTGGACAACTGGAATGAACATGTCAATTACCAGAGGATACACAACCAGGACTTGCGCGATCATGGTGAGTCGTTAATTGACAACCAGGGGGTAGCCTTTGAAGGACGTGAGGGTGTAATGCCTGTCAATGAGATGCGGAGACAATTTGCGGCTTGAACTGCTGAACCAGACAGAGGTCCGGGTGGTAGTGATAACAGTAGTGATCACTACGAATGGAGGGAGCCAAGTCATCGCAATAACGACGGTGGAGATCATGATCACAGAAATAACAATCGGGACGATAATAATTGCCGTGATAGTGGCAGGCAGGCTGGTGGGGTACCAGCAGAGCAACAAGTGAGGCAACAGCCCACTCCACAGCTGGAAAGAGCTGCCAATGAGCACCTGTTTTGCAGTCCCCAGGCATTTTTGATGCCCGCACCTCATGAATTGCATAAAACTATGCCAGGAATGAATGAAGCGGTCAGGATCCATATGGATCATATGCATGACCATCTCACTTGTCTGGTGGATGACTCCCTTGGAGTCAGGTTTAAATTCCCTGCTGGGGTAAGTCCCCGTAAATCCGATGGTAAGCACATATGTGCGTACGCTGGAGGACATAGGTTCTCCCAACTGGAGGACTGGGCCATGGACATTTGCTACCACCTAGCAGCCTGCTGCTATGGTGGAGACGACATGGACCAGGAAAAAATATTCGTGCTACACAAATTTATGGAGGGAGAGGCTTGGAATTGGTTCCATCGCCATGTCCTCCACATTAATCGTGACAAACCGCATTGGACATTTAAAGAAGTTCTGATAGGACTGTATAATTGGTTCATCAACACTGCTACAATGCAGGAAGCTCGTGATGCCTTTAGGAAGGCAGTGTATGATGCTAAGACTGGCGTCCAGACCTTTTATGATGACCTGGTGGGTCATGCACAGAATATAGCCATCTATCCAGACGAATACACTATTCACGAGACATTCCTGGATGGAATACCCACAGACATGAGGAGGGCGTTAATACGTGATGACAATTTGTCTCCGGAGGTCAATACTGTGACCAAATTTTTGGCGTATGCCATCCGTTATGAGCAGTCGACACGGACTGCAAACCATTATGAGCAGCAGAGTTCACGCTGAGGAACCGTGAACCATCAGGCAGTGAAGGTGGAGACCTTCCTGGCCAAATGGACGGAGATGGAGAACAATTGCAATCCACGATTTGTTGTCCATAAGACAATTCCTGGAGGCCAACGGCCTTGATCGAAGCCTGCTGGACAATTGCCAGCAAAGGATAGCCAACCCTTTTTGGGTCAGAACCAAGTAGCAATGAGAGGGGTGGTAGTGCCTGCAGCACATATGGCGAGCAAATCCGCTGGGGCTCCAGGAGCGGCCCAGAGAAGGCCTGCCGGAGATCCCTCAGCGTGCTACAATTGTGGCAGGAGCGGGCATTTCGCTAAGAAATGCCCCACCCCTCCTAAGGCACACATCCGAGCAGTGCATATGGCTGCGGCACCTAGCAATGTTGTCAGTGACGATGAGGACAATGATATTGTCGACGAAGCGGAGGAGGAGCTGCAAGTAGAGGCTAACAGTTTGGAAGTGGATGATGCCAAGAGCGTCCAGATTGATGGTGACAAATACGTCGCAGTGGATGTGTACGACAGTGATTATTATGCTCGTGATGACAAGGAAGAACACCTGTTTGCACTGACGGAGTGCCGTGGAGATCAGCACGTCTGAATGAGACGCGTAACCCTGCAGAAGGCAACTAATAAGTTGCAGAGGCCACACTATACTCCCGAGGAGAAGGAGTGCCTGGTCACGTATGTGATGTCAATGGACATCCAGCATGGACATTGTGGGACTCCGGGAGTACCACTACGGGCATTATGCCCCAGTTTGCTCACGTCAACGCGATTCACGTTCATGAACTGGAGGAGCCATTGATGCTCCAGCTGGGGACTGTAGGGAGTTGCACCATGGTGCAATTCGGTGCGGAAGTGAGAATCAAGACGTCAGGAACATCGACAAAAGAATATATGGATATAGCAAATTTTGATCGCTATGACATGATCATCGGTATGCTGTTTAGGCGTAAGAACAAGGTATCACTGGATTTTGTGAACAACATGGTCATTGTGAATAGTACGCCTGTGAAGGCAGAGAAAGTTGTGTTAAATGACACAGATGGTTGTTTGAGGCGCTATCGCGCAACTGAAAAGCAGCATGATGAACGCAACTGACTAGATGGTCGCAGGAGAGTGACTGTACAGGAGGTGGAGGACGAACAGGTCCCACCAAAAAGCCTGCTGGCAGACTCTCTGGCTATACTGATGTCTGAGGAAGGGAAAGCACCCAGATGTGATTGGATGTACCAATGGAAAGCCTAAACAGGCTGTACAGTGCAAGAATGAGCGTGGTAAACGCGTGGTGGAGTCACTGGAATGCCAGCCAACTAGCTCTCGAGTGAAGGTTGAGGATCTCGTCAAAGATGAGGTATACAGTACGATGGGAACTGTGGGTAGCACTAGGTTGCTAATGGATCAACCAGTGCCTCGGCCAGGAGTGCAATGGGCGTATAACCCACAAATGCCATGGGAGTGGAACAAGCTGGTGGCGTCAATGATGACGCAGACTATGGGAAGGGTGCAGGCGACCCAGACAGGGGAAGTATACCGTCATGCACGAGAGGACGAGATTTCCAAAACAGTGGATATTGTATTTGATGGACTGTCGTTGAAAGCAAGAACTGTGCAGTCATCATCAAGTACGACAAGAGTGGTGGATAGACAAACCGTTGTAAGATTGAATCCAGGAGATCTCACAGAAGAGCACGTACATGCCTTACAGGAGCAATTTGAACCAAAGGTTCAGCCACGTATAGCACACGTAGTAAAAGGGAAAAGTAAGGCTGTGAGCCTTACAGAGGAAGATATTCCTTGACTGCGCCAGCAATGGCAACAGGAGTTTGCTGATATTGTCAATGGAATGAAGGAAGAGCTTCCTCCATGGCAGGAGGTTAACCATGAGATTACCCTCATTGACAATACTAAGCGGTACAAGTATCATCTGCCTCGCTGTCTGCAAGCACTACAGGATCAACTTTGTGAAAAGACGAATAGATACATAAACGCAAAGTGGTGGGAACCACGACCAGCAGTGCAAGCTGCACCGTTACTTTGTATTCCCAAGAAGGATGGGACGTTAAGGACTGCATTGGATGCGCATCAGTGCAATGATAATACAGTCAAGGATGTGACACCTCTTCCAGATCAGGAAGTAATATGAGAAGATGTTGCAACAGCAAAGTATAGGTCAAAAATCGACCTCACAGACACATACGAACAGGTTCGCATATGCAAAGAGGATATACTGAAGACGCTGTTCTCATCCCTGATGGGGACGTTTGTGAGTAACATCATGCAGATTGGTGATTGTAATGCACCAGCGACATTTCAGAGGTTGATGACCTCAATCTTCCAAGATGTAATCGGGAAGTTTATGCATGTCTATTTAGACAATATATTCATCTTTTCTGACTCCATTGAGGAGCATGAGCAGCACCTATGAGTTGTTTTTGAACAACTACGGAAGGCCAGCCTCTACCTCAAATGGAAGAAGTGCGAGTTGTACGCAACTAGTATCGACTGTCTCAGTCACGTCATTGACGAGAAGGGTATTCACCCAGACACGGATAAGCTCAACCAAATTCAAGAGTGGCATACTCCATGCACATATAATGATATCCAATGATTCGTTGGACTTGTAAATTATATTGGCAACTTCTTGCCAGACATCATGGCCTATACAGGGCCACTAATGGCCATGACCCAGAATGGGTCCCCTTTTCACTGGAGACCGCTGCATCAGCGGTGTTTTGAGATGATTAAGTGCATATGCACAAAGATGCCAGTCATCCGGCCAATTGATCCACACATCGACGAGCCCATCTGGCTCATATGCGATGCATCAAAGACTGGGGTTGGGGCCATGTTTGGCCAAGGTAAAACGTGGCAGACTTGCCAACCAGCGGGATTTATGTCCCGTAAATTCACTGCTGCTCAGCAGAATTATGCTGTACACAAGTTAGAAACACTCGCTATTCTGGAAGCCCTCCTAAAATGGAAACTGATCCACGTCATTACAGATCACAAAGCACTAGAGTTCTTCAAGACTCAGGTGCATCTATCTCCGTGACAACATTGC
>QFEW01002779.1:0-47963 GCA_003316525.1 Termitomyces eurrhizus
ACACACACGCTTGGCTTCGTGTATGATATCCCATTGTGAATATATGTAATAATACCTATCATCGTGTTTTTTTGTTGTGTGGTTGGTTGGTGTGGTGTGGTTTGAGTTGAGTTGAGTTGAGTTGGTTTGCGTGCGTCGGTTGCTTGGACTTTTGTTTCTTTGTTTTTTTTTTGGAGAGTTAGTCTGGTGGTTTGGGATTCGTGGTTGCTAAGAGAAGGGAAGGCGAAGAAAAGGAAAAGAAAGGAAATTGAATGTCGGTAGGTAGGATGCGCTACGTATAGTGGCGCATGCACGTGGTGAAACACCGGAACTCGGTTCTGGATTAATGTGGAATGATTTGGTTTGATGAATTTATGCGTATGTTGAAGATGAGACTTGGAACATCTTTTTTTTGAGGGTCTAGTGGACGATATATAGTGGTTGCGGTTGTGGTCGTTAGGTGGATTTCGTAGCTCTTAAAGAAGAAACGGAAAGAAAAGAAAAAGAAGTCGAAGTCGGTAGCTGGGACGCCAGCTTAGAATTCGATGTTGGTATGTACGTGGCGCACGTGTTGAAATGAATCATGAAACCTGTAGCTGCAATGGTGGTACCATCACGCCCCATGTTCACTAGTTGCGTTCTTTGTTTCGTAGAAATATATTTTTCGTTAGAGAGAGGAGATCATTGAGCGTTTAGCCACGGCGCGGGGACCCCGGCCCATTTCAAATTTAAGTCTTTTAATAAGATACTAAAAAAAAAGAGTGAAAATTCACTTTGGTATTGGTAGTTGGTGGAAAGGTCGGTACCGGGTGGATTCCTATAAATAGATTCGGGCTCGGACCCGAGCTTCGAGGATGACTATTGGTGTAGGCTCGGGTAAAATAAAAACCAAATGAGGCCATGATTCGGATACCCGAATGCCAGTGCTGAAGAAATGAGGTGACTGATAGCCGATGATCATTTTCGGGGACTGACCCATGCATCCGTGCTTGTGTGGCGCTGTGGGGTGTATGGGGATAAGAGGGGAGTTGCATCACGTGTTTGTGTGTGTTGGGATCCATGGGTGGAAGGCAGTCGATGACGGCAATCAAAAACCTCCGTCCCCACGTTTGGGCGCTAGGTACATGGATAGGCTGCGCCGGCGCGTGTGTCTCCGTGAACCCGGCCCCTTCTGGGGAGGGCGTGTGAGAGTTGTGACACCTTGCAGCTGGAAGTGATAGTGATCCCGTTGGTTACTAGGCTCTAGCTTATCGATCGACCACTGCCATGATAGAGAAGAGAGTCAGTCGTGTCCCTGGATGGTCATGCTCATGACCAAAGGTGGATCATAATCCGCACTTGTTTGCCGTTTAACTCGAGAAGAGGTTGATGGACATCGGCGTGTAGATAAAGTAGTAGTGGATATATAATTTAATACGGTTATTCCGAGATCCAATTCTGATTTCATACCGATTCCTCCATACTTCGAAGTTCCATCCTTACCGCGTGGTAGGGCATAATAGTATCGTTGTGGGCCGAAATAACCTCAAAGCACTCACTCCATAACGTTCCAAATGCAATGTCCAGGAAACCTTGAATAAGTCTTTGTTAGCAGTACAGACATATGGAAGAGGACGTGGGGACATTGATGTATATCGGGTTATCTTTTCCCAAATATGAAGATGGTCGCTTTTTTAGGGTGTGGGAGCAAAGGCCCAAGCGTGAGGACATTTTTCTGTCACGAATCAATCAAAGGTGAGAAACCGCATTCTTTCCTTCCCCTTGTTCTATCAAGTTCAAATACTTACCTCCCCATGCAGAATATCAACACAGATATAAAACAACGCGGATTGAGAATGTTATCTTTTGGTATGCTCTTTTGCCTATCAATCGCAATTACTAAGCATTGTTGGGATGGACGATCCAGATGACGGTGGTGTACGTGGACTGTCTGAGCTCATTATTCTCAGAGAAATCATGTCTCGTATTATGCACCTGGAAAACGTTAAATCTCTCCCTAAGCCTTGTGATTATTTTGACATAATCGGTGGGGCTGGAACAGGAGGGTATGTGACAAAGCATCACTACACAGTTGGATATTCAATGATGGTGTATCAGAGTAATTGCGTTGATGCTTGGTCGACTCCGTATGCCTATCGACTTGGCTATTGAGAAGTATGTATCGTTCAGCCGGGACGTATACTCTGATGTCAAGAAATGGAGCCTTCGGGGCGAGAAGTTCAAGGCAACTGTCTTTGAGTCTGGCATGAGAAGCATCTTACGATCTGCTGGATTTCCGGAGGATGCCTTGATGAGAGAGGATGATCCTGTCTGCAGAAGGTACTCTAGCCCTTTCCACATTTTTGCTGCTCAGCTGACACTAATGACCTCAAAGCTTTGTGGTGGCTCTTCCATCTGTCAATATTACTCCTCGGATCTTCAGAACATATGAGGTAGAAGCCAATCAAGGCTATGATTGTACGGTGGTGCAAGCTGCTCGTGCCACCACTGCTACTCCTGATTTTTTTAAATGTGTCTCTATTACTTCTGGTGGAGTCCCTGAAACCTTTATAGGTGCAGATTTGAGGTATAGCAATCCAACCAACCTGGTTCTTAAAGAGGCTCTCATGGTTTTTGGTCCTTCTCAACCAGTTGCATGTTTTGTCAGCATAGGAGCAGGGCACCCTGGTGTTGTTTCTTGGTTGCCTACCAATGTGTTGGGTCAAAAAATGGTGGGACTTCTTTATCAGATAGCTACCAATTGCGAAGGGCTAGCGGAGAGCTTTGGAGAGTTTTCTGTGCAAATTCCTGGCCTATTTTACAGACTTAATGTTGATCAAGGGCTGCAAAAGATGGGTCTGGATGAATGGAATAGACAGGGAGAAATTAAAACACATACTTTGTCCTATTTGGAAAAGACCAAAGTCACACAAGAATTGAATGGTCTTATAAAGACTTTATATATGTGTCCTCAAAAGACTATCCTTGAGGCTTTTTGTAAGTTACTCAGTTTAATTGACTGTACTACTTGCTGACATTGATGAGGTGGAACCATGGCTACAAGTCTTTCTGATAAACAAACATCTTGTTATTCACCTATCTCTGCACTTCATCCTATTATTCCTGCTCCATCTCCATTGTTTATTGGCAGAACAGATATTTTGTTGCAGCTTGAACGTTGTTTTGATCCTCATCAATCTTCATTAAAGATGCAAGTACAGCAGCACTGTGTGCTGCATGGCTTGGGTGGAGCTGGAAAAACACAGATTGCACTGAAATTTTGTAATAAATTTCAAAGCAGGTATGAGACAGCTTGCATTTTTTTTACCAAGTTAAAGTTTAATTTGATCAACTAGATTTTCTTCTATATATATGATCAATGCTGGCTCTAAAGCATCAATTGAGCAGGATTTGACTTTACTTGCTCAGAGTGTTAATTTAGCTGAAAAAACACCAGTTGCTGCTCTTACATGGCTTTGTCATCAAAAAGAAGAATGGCTGATGCTTTTTGACAATGCTGATGATCCTGATGTTGATCTACAAGAATTCTTTCCAAAATGCAGTCATGGAATATCCTTATTACAAGCAGAAATGAAGAATCTGTGATATGTGCACCTGGAAATCATTATAAAATTGGAGAATTAACAACTGAAGACTCCTTACAAGCTTTTTATAAAGCTAGTCAGAGGCAACAAACTGAGCAAGAAGCTGTAAATAAACTTGTTCAAGAACTAGGCTATTTTGCATTAGCTATTGTTCAAGCAGGAAGCTATCTACTTTATAATAAACACATTCAAGTGAAGCAGTACCTTGAGGAATATAAAAGAGATAAAATGAGATATTTAACAACATTGATGAAGCAGAAAATGGATAGCTATCAACTATCTGTTTTTGCCACATGGGATCTGAGCTATGAGAAGTTAGATGAAAGAGCAAAAGCACTTCTCATGTTATGTAGTGTGTTATACCACTCTAAAATACCTATTTCAATTCTTGAAAGAGCTTGGAAAAATCTCTCAGATAGTCTGGAAGTAGACACTCAAGAATTACAGAATCTTCTTGAAAAGTTTGTGACAGATAACAAAGGTTGGAATTATACATTAGTTGAAAAAGCATTGAATGTGCTCAGGTCATATTCATTAATTGAAATAAGAGAAGAAGTTACACTGTTAGAGATTCACCCACTTGTTCATGGTTGGGCTTTTGAATCATTAACAACAGAAGAACAGAAAAAAGCCAAAAAAATGTGGACAACAATTATTTTATTGCTTGGGAAAGCAAAGGTTTGAATACCATGATGCAGCTCAATGGGTGCTGCATATACAAGCAGTGGTCAAGCATCTAAAATATGAATGTGATAATGACAAACTAGCAAAGATGCCGAGTCAAATTTTCTCATGTGCAAAGTTTTGGAATGATGCAGAGCAACTTGAAAAGTGTATTCTTAGAGACTATACACAAGTGCAGGGAAGAAGTCATTCAAATACTATGAAAGCTATGTCTAACCTTGCTACAATACTTAGGCATGGTAGAAAACTAGAAGAGGCTGAGACTCTTGTACAAGAAGTGCTCAAGGTTAGGCAGGACACCTTAGGTAGCAGTCATCCAGATACTATTCAAGCCATGTTTAAACTTGCTACAATACTTTGTGAAAGTGGAAAACTAGAAGAGGCTGAGACTCTTCAACAAGAAGTGCTCAAAGTTAGACAAGAAGCCTTGGGTAGCAGTCATCCAGATACTATTCAAGCCATGTCTCATCTGGCTATAACACTTGTTCAAGGTAGCAAACTGGAAGAGGCTGAGACTCTTCAACAAGAAGTGCTCAAAGTTAGGCAGGAAGCCTTAGGTAGCAGTCATCCAGATACTATTGAAGCCATGTCTAGTCTTGCTATAACACTTGCTCAAGATGGAAAACTGGAAGAGGCTGAGACTCTTCAACGAGAAGTGCTCGAAGTGAGGCAACAAGCTTTAGGTAGCAGTCATCCAGATACTATTCAAGCCATGTCTCATCTTGCTATAATACTTAATTGAAGTAGAAAACTGGAAGAGGCTGAGACTCTTCAACAAGAAGTGGTCAAAGTCAGGCAACAAACTTTGGGTAGCAATCATCCAGATACTATTTGAGCCATGTCTTATCTGGCTATAACACTTTATCAAGGTAGAAAACTGGAAAAGGCTGAGACTCTTCAACAAAAAGTGGTCAAAGTCAGACAACAAGCCTTAGGTAGCAATCATCCAGCTACTATTCAAGCCATGTCTCGTCTGGCTATAACACTTGTTCAAGGTAGCAAACTGGAAGAGGCTGAGACTCTTCAACAAGAAGTGCTCAAAGTTAGGCAGGAAGCCTTAGGTAGCAAACATCCAGATACTATTAAAGCCATATACAGTCTTGCTAAAACACTTAGTAAAAGTGGAAAACTGGAAGAGGCTGAGACTCTTGAACAAGAAGTGCTCAAAGTCAGGCAACAAGCCTTAGGTAGCAGTCATCCTAGTACTATTCGAGCCATGTCTTGTCTTGCTATAATACTTAGTCAAGGTGGAAAACTAGAAGAGGCTGAGACTCTTGAACAAGAAGTGCTCAAAAATAAGCAGGACACCTTAGGTAGCACTCATCCAAATACTATTCGAGCCATGCATAATCTTGCTATAACACTTGGTAAAAGTGGAAAACTGGAAGAGGCTAAGACTCTTGAACGAGAAGTGCTCAAAGTCAGGCAACAAGCCTTAGGTAGCAGTCATCCAGATACTATTCGAGCCATGTCTAATCTTGCTATACTACTTGATCAGCATGGAAAACTGGAAGAGGCTGAGACTTCTCAACAAGAAGTGCTCAAAGTGAGGCAACAGGCCTTAAGGCACAGTTATTCAAATATTATTCAAGCCATGTCTAATCCTTTGGCAAGGTGGAAGAAGTTGAAACCCTTCAACAAAAAGTGTTAAAAATCTGGCAATAAGCTTTTGGGAGTAGTTATCTATATGCTTCTTTCCAAACATTACTGTAATATTCAGAATAATAAAAAGCTTGAGAAGCCAAAGATATTTGATAAGAGAATGTTTGATGTCTGGACACCAACATTTGAAAGCAGTCATTAAAATACTATTATGAGAAATATGTTCAGCCATTGTATTCAACCATTCCTTTGATCATTATAAAGGGCCTCAGCAGTTGCAATTCTTTTACACTTAACTCTAGTAATTTCATCTTAATTCAAATGTGCATTTTCCCATCACTAAATGTTTTGATTTTTTGATATATAACTTCTATATGTATGCAATATACTCTATTTGTTTGACTTTGAATTTAGATGGTATATTGAACTTGAATATTTTAAAATTTCAAGATTATTAGCTGCTCAGAAGATGTGTGATGAGTAGCAAATTACACAAGTCAGTAGACTTCTGCTAATTAGAGTAGGGCATCACAATGGTATGTGTCATACATTATAGGAGAGCTTGCTTTGTGCTGTATGATATATGTCTAGTGGAGTCTGCTACATTGTAGTGGAGCAGTCTCTCAACTATGCTATGGAATACAGAGCCACAGACATGTTACAATGTGTTGTATGACATAGTCCAGTAGATAGATATAAGGCAGGCACATGCATGCATATACAGGCCCACTAGGTATCAGCAGATGTCAGCAAATATCAGCAGGCATCAGCACATGAGTAAACCCTCCTGAAGATTCTCCACTTCTCCTCTTCCTTCCTTCTCACAACAACTTGAAGTTGCATGCCCTTCCTTTCTCTCTTTTTCCCACTCCTAATGCCAGTGGACATGTACAAAAAGGCCTGCCTATGCATGCCACCAGCAGACATTCATGCAGACTTCTGCAGGCCCACACAGACCTATGCAGGCTCATAGAGTGTAACAAAGTTATGAGTTGTGAGAGCTTAACGTTTACAACACACAGAATCAGACCAATCTTGGTCTATTGATAGTGTATATAGAACACAAAAAAGAAGCTACTCATAAAGCAGCTTGATAATATAGATATATAGAATAATGTAATTATATTAGTGCACTTCACTACACACCTCTCAATCAGACTAAAATATGGTTTCAAAGTTTCATGATGATCAGGCTGTTGGCAAGTCTGGAACAGAGGCAATGAGTGAGTTCCCAGGTGTATGAAATGGATCAGCTGTTAGAGGACTAGTCTCTGGACTGTGTCCAACTCTACTCTGAACTTAGTTCAACAACATGCCTACTCTTAGCATATCCAAATGACTGCTCAGCCTTATAAGGGCAACCTCTGGAGGCTATGGCTCAGTCACACAGCTGGCAGAGGAAGATCCAAAGAGAACAAGTCTAGGGATTTCCTATGCCAGGTTGGATGCTTCTGGGGCCTCTGAAGCATGAAAAACAACTGTACAGTACAACAAAACCTTAAAAACTCAAAAATTGCCTAAACAAACAACTATGCAAACAAGGCAGGAAAACTCTGGGCTGTGGAAGTCAGAAAGGCAAACTCTGGCTTATGTTAGCAGTCTGAAAGCAGTACTGAAGGGCCCACACTTGTCTGAATGATAGCTAAAGAACCAGAGCACCTCAAAGGCTGAGAATAGTATTAACAGATAGTGCTGAGAGAATAGAAACAGCAAAATGAGAGAATAGGAGAAGAAATAAGGAAATGAATGAAAAGAGAGTGAAGAAATAGGAAGTGAAAGAAGGAAAAAATGAGGAGTCCCCTGACAGCCAGAGGCTTTGCTGCATGTCCTAAAATAATAATAATAATAATAAAATAGTTTGAAGTACAATCAACAAGTCTGATGCACCAATTGATCACAAATACCTGCTTGCACATCAGCATTGCTTTTGCTGGTTTTTAAACAGTAGATGTTAGCTCTTTCATTGTTGTAATGCCAATATTTGTATGCAGCTTTAAGTTATATCCACAGGTGACTTGTCAATGGGAGCTGTCAGTAGTCTAAGAAAAAAAATAACAAGAAAAAATAAATAAAAAAAAACAAAAAACAAAAAACAAAAAAAAAAAATATACCAAAAAAAAGAAAGTGTTTCAATGCATAGCAATGCTGTAGTATACATAAATATACTGATGTCATTTACAAAGAGGATCCTTACCATCACAGATGTTTGATCATGATTTGTAGCGCATCCAATACTGACCAGCCATTATGACATATATTTGGCTGCTGCCTGAAGCTAATCAAATGCAATGTTGTAAGATGAGTCTTCACCAGTATAAGTCTGAATGCCAAAGATATGGTTGGGATAATATGAAGCAGCAAACTCTACAAGCTCTAGTATAGAATTAATATCAAAATAACAGTTCTAGCTATACCTAAGGTTTATGTGCGGACAAACAAAGATACTGCCTAAGACATTGATAACACCAACTATGGTTGGGTGTGCTGGACATATACACAGTACAATGCTGTCTCTAGCACCTGATGTGCATAGTTGTGAGGAGTCCTGACAGGGTCCCAGTGTGCTTGAGCAGATGTGATAGAATGATATGCTAGATAATAGCACCTTGGGTGCTACCTACCAAATAGTAAGCACCATAGTTTAAGTAAAGATAAAAAAAAGAAGACAAATAGCACAGCATGATGTGTCTGTAGGTGGCACCATAAACGACAAAGATGAGATAGACAAAGCTAGTGTCTAACTTAATGACAAAGTCAGGCAGAGCTAGCACAATTTGAACACTAAGTGTAACTGGGTGCTCAAAAAGTTACGATTTGTTGTCATGTACATGTGAAGTAGCTAGCCTTTATACTATGCACTACTATATTTCCAAAAATAAGTCCATTGACAATGCTACCAATTACACCTTTTCTCATAGTTGTAGCTAACGGCCACCTGTCAATGGCAATCTGCGGCATATAGGTGTCAGCAACCAATGGCAACTCTAAAACTACTTAGAAATTGTACAAGTCTGCTCACTTTTTGATGTAATTCGATTGGTCAGGCCACTCCAGAGTATGGTTGGAGAATCCTTGACAGACACCATAAGCACTAATCCTGGCGCTAAACATTGTACCATCTTCTGATAGATTTGAATATTGGGTCTATATATATACTGTCTCGTCATCATTGATTCCTTTAGACTTCTGATTGAGGTGCCTCGGTGATTGATAACACCAACTGTTAACCCCTTTTGGTATTAATTGGAGTTTAGTCAAAGTCAATTCCCCTGCCATCGCACTAGTGCTATAAATTCTGAGCCTCTTAGATTCTTAAAGTAGATGAATGGAGTGTGCTGAAGGACTGATAACTGGTGATTAAGGTGAATGGGTAAGCCCTGCAATAGAGTGACAGAGCTAGGGCTGCTTTGTATTGAAACTGGTCGCTAGAGTCTCCAGTATGTCAAGTGTTGGTTGACCTATAATGTCTCTTTATGTGCTCAGTCTGAGTAAAAGCCTATCAATGTGTAGAATATTTGGTGAGGGACTATCTGTTGACAAAGAAAAGCAGACAGTCTTTTGCATTCCTGGCTGCATTACAATTGTTTTACCATCATATTTTGCCAACATCAGGTAGAAACTAACTTGTGGAATAATGTTGGAGGGGGGGAGATTGAGGGCAACAAATAGAAATGGTGACTTCAATGCTTTGATATCTAGCAGAATAATGAAACAGGGCTTTTTATTTTTGCCTGGATCAGATTTGATAACACCCTGTTGAATTGCACTGTAGTTCTGGAGACATATATAGCTCTTCAACTTTATGCCAACTTTACTCACATTTGGTTCTGGCCATATGACTCATTAATGGGACTATATGAATTTTTTGTATGGTTGAGAAGAGACATACCTAGCACTTTGAATGCCATCAATGCATGCTTGAACAACTCTATAAGAGTAAATGCTAACAACCAAACTGCTCATGAGTTGCATGGAGATTGCTGCAGATCTGTTAGGTTCCAAGATCTACTTTAGTAGACTGAGGTTTTACTACCTGCTTTGGTGC
Source organism: Termitomyces eurrhizus (assembly GCA_003316525.1). NCBI lineage: Eukaryota > Fungi > Basidiomycota > Agaricomycetes > Agaricales > Lyophyllaceae > Termitomyces > Termitomyces eurrhizus. Next base: position 9,895 of record QFEW01002779.1, read on the forward strand.
GCATTTTGTCCTTGAAATTTGTGCCCCTCATGTGATCTTGGCAATTGCCATGTCTCTTCCTCTACCGGCTATATCCTCAATATTTGCTCCCTTTCGGCTATCTTTACCAGCTATTACTATTATGTCCTTGATATTTGCTCCTTTTCAGCTATCTTTACTAGCTATTATGTTGCTCCTCTTTTCTGCTATCTCTGCTGAGTAATTAATCAATTTTTGTATGTTAAAGGATTATACTTTTATTTTTTATATATCTATATTTTAAGTTGTTTTTTTCTGTATTGAGTACATTATTGTTTTTTTCTTTTACCACGTTGAGAGATTCTGTTTTTTTTTATATATGTTTTTTGAATAAGTGTGTATGTTTTTTTTGAATAAATGTATATGTTTTTTTTGAATAAGTGTATATGTTTTTTTTTGAATATATAATTTGTTTTATATTGTTAAATGCCTTGTTTATTATTGTAATTTATTACATCTAGTACCTAGAAAGAGGAGCATGCATGAAAATTGTACAATTATATATTTAATATGATAATACACGTAAAACCTTACCAATTCTTGCATATCCAGTCCTTAATCTTAAGTAATTCTAAATGTCAATTTAGTCCTATTTAAGGTTAAAGATTGAGTAGTTTCTTTATCTCAACCCTTGACCCCTCCCAGTCGCCACACCTTACCCTTTCTCCCCCCTTCCAAGTTTTGGTTTGGAGGGGGAGTTGGCAAATAAGACACACTTTTAGAATCTTGTTATTGATTAATTCCTTACTTATTGTGAATTCCACTATGTACTACATATTACATAGAGAGAAAATAGTACAAAAGGCCCTACAGATCCTAATGAACACAATCTTTGATTCACAATTTAGTAAATCCTTGTTTGGTTTCAGGCCTGGCCAATCCTTTGAACGGCCTAAACAGAATCCATAAATGAGGAGGGGCTATCTCTTTCTTTTTCTCTTGGGCAATTTTGATTTTTTTTTCTATAAGCTTATATAGATTCAGTTTTCTGTTTAATAGAATATGCTTATATAAGCTGATACTCCATCAATAGTTTATGTAAGCTGTTGCTCCAGTAGTTTATATAAGCTATTGCTTATATAATAGTTTATTGTTTGATCAATCTGTTCTGAAATTGCATTTTGACATATTGATTGAGTTTATAAATTTGCTTTCTTTTAGCATTTTATACCTAATTGTCAATCTGCTATAATGCTAAATGTCATTGAATAAAAATTATACATGAGAGTTGTCAATCTATAACTCCTTTTATTTATGCATATTTAAAAAGTCAACTGGTATAATTTTAGTCTCTTATCTACATTACTGATACACTTAATGTATTGAAATAAATAATTAGAGAGCTATTAGAAACTGAGAAACTTTAATTAATCATCTTGGATATAAATTATATCTTGTGCTTATATAGCACTAAAAATACCTACAAGAAGCAGATTTATTTCTCACTTTTAGCATAGTTTGTTGTAGTACTCAAACTATTTCTGTTTACAAGCTATAAATATGAAGCCACAATTGCAGAGAGATATATCTGTTTCTGTATACAGTGGCTCAAAAAACTGTCCCAATGTTTTATACTTTTTGAAAGATGATATTGGCATGAAGGATGAGAAGTATCTAAAATCCTAATTAAATCATGTAAAGTACTATGGCATTGTAGCTACAAAATGAGTCTAGGCTTATGTAATTGAGATCAAAACTGATGGAGCAATAACTATTTTAAAATATTCACTCATTGAGACAGTTTTTTGAGCATCTCTAATTTTTCAGGTTTATTCTTGTTTTAGTCAGAAACAAGGAGTAAGTTGCATGTGGGAATACAGACAGAGTCATGTGACCATGTTTAGATATATTTGAGAGTGGTTCAAGCTGGTTGAACCACATCTTGACCTTCAACTACCATCATGAAACTTATTCCTCCTGCACAACACTCTACTGTTGCTTCTCTTCTTGCTCAAGGATATCAGTTTTGATTTTAATTACATAAGCATAGATTCATTTTGTAGCTACAATGCCATATTATCTTACATGAGTTAATCAGGATTTTAGGTACTTCTCATCTTTCATGTCAATGTCATCTTTTAAAAAGTATGAAACATTAGGACAGTTTTTTGAGCCACTGTAGTATGGGACAACTGTTTCATGGGAACAATAAATTAGTCACTGAACAGATGGCCTAACAGTTATCTAGTCTGTATTGTTGGGTACATGCTCTTGCTCTGGAGGTTGTGGATTCAATTCCTGCACATGCATGGGTACTGTGAAGCCCTGTGAATACAGTGTCACATGTCATACAAGAGTCTGGCCTTTATAAAGTCAGTTTGATGAGAAGATATCTCTGCTCTTGGAAGGCATATTTGGCAGTATAATCATGTAATTGGGAGTCTTGCCTTGGTAAAGTTAGTTTGCAGGGGAAATATCTCCACTCCTTATCATGGTCCTGAATAGAATTAGGATCTATCCCTAAATGTAGCAATGCACTGAGAAGATAGAGACAATAAGCAGAAAAATTGTCCTAATCATAAGCCAACCATTAGGATGGGCTATCTCTCCTTTGATTGGCTAGTCAGTGGCATTAGTCTTTGATAGTAGGAAGGCAGAGCCAGATTGCAGAATAAAGCCTGTTTAAACAACTTCAACTCTGACAATGTGACCAGAAGCAAGTTGGTAGGCTGAAAGACAAGGTGTAGAGTAGGAACACATGGGAATCCATGCTTAGGCATCAGCAAACCATATGTCCTGTAACTAGAAGCTGAATGGCCAGTTTAGTCCCTAGCTTAGTAGGTGGGTGATATCAAACCCAGACAGTCCCTGGCCTCTAAATCAAGAGTACTAAATCCTACACCAGTGTGCATGATTCTAATAAAAACAAAGTAAGGTTTGTCAAGCAATAAACCAAACTTCTTTTGTAATTTAAATGGGGTCACATGATATTTATTTTCAGAACTTGCTTTGTGTAAAATTCTCAGTTGTTTCTTTAATCTTCTATCCACCATATCTAATGCTGAACTCCACCAATGAGTTGTTGACACAGATATTTGAGTATTATACCTTGCTCACAGGAGAGACCTTGGTAAACTTAAAAAACAGCTGAAGAACTTGGTAAAATGCAAGTGCTTCTTCCTAATAGACATGCACTAACAGTTGTCCTATAGACTGACATGTGGCTGATGGTCAGCCAGATAAAAGATGATAAAAAACTCTTCCTTGATGCCAGAAGAAGTTTCATCAACAAAGTCATTCCACTACTCCAGAGCAAGCTTTCTGACAAGGATATGACTAGGCAATTGAAGGACAGTGCAAATAAATGGGCCCAGAGGAGTGGAAGAGGAGGAGAACAAAGTAAAGGCAAAGAACAACCTGATCTGTTGACTGCAGCTGGTCTGTCAACAGCACTGGCATGAAAAGAGCAGATAGATCATAGGCCAGCAGCAGGAGATTCATCTGGTCTGTCACCAATGTAGTATTTGGGGGCAATTATTACTTGTAGTCTTAAAAAGTTGCCTCTAATCCTTAGAAGTCATATTGATGTCAATATCTTCTATGCCTACAGAGACAATAATGAAAATTAAAGGCTTTAAAGTTAAGTCTCTATGTTTTATTTGTCTACTTATCAATACATATCATGCTATCCAATTCTTAGATTTATGTTAATAAACACTAATACATATGATTGACTCCCTCAATCATTGAAAAACCCCTCTCTTCAAACTGTTGAGAGACATTCTACTAAGCCATCATTGGAATATCTCCTAACACAAACTCACTCAAAAGCTCAACTCATTTAAATTTGAGCTCCAGTTTCATATAAATAGTAGCTAAAATTTCTCTCTCTGCTTCAGTAATTGTGCTATTGGTCTCTTTTTGACTATTCAATTTTATAAACAGTCATTGACAAAACTCTACTGTAGACCTCAGTATTGCTGTGCACTGCAGTGGCCCATCCTTATTGATCAGATTATATAAAGTCTTTCACTCCATTCTAGAACAAACTGCTGGTTTTAGAAACAGGTTCCATCAGAAAGTGCCAATTGTAGTGGTCTTAGCTCTAGCAGTGGCTGACAAATAACTGTATATATTTGTTATTGTTGTATGATTTGGTATTCAGATGTTATTCCTAGTACTCCTAACCTATCTTTTCACTTTGACAGCACACTTGTGGCAGCAAGTTGATTAGATATCCTTCATGCATGCTCTGCTAACCTATTTAAGGCACTTGCATGTGTGTTGTCTGAGGCAGAAAAAAATATTTCTCTTGCTAGCCATTCAGATGTATTCTTCATATTTTGAGACATTATAAATGATGTCTCTGTTTATTGTATACCAAAAGATAAGGTATTTGAAGCCTTTTTCAAAATTATTTTGTCATATTGTGTACTCAATATATACACATTTGTATGTGAGGATGAAATGTGTCCTCTATAAACTTCAGAACCGATGATGGAGATGGCTGTTTAATAGGTTTATCCCTACTATCTATTGCATTGTTTGAGTTTGTGTTTTAGCCAATAAACCCTTTAAACTCACTCTTAAACCTTATTGGAAAATTCCATAAAAATCTTGTACAACATCTGAATAAAATAATTGCCAAATCTAGAGAAAAACTACTGAGAGACTATCTTACTCTCAAGTTTACAGGTTCTCATATGAAGCTGTACTCTGAACTCACTTCTCAGATCAGCAATAAAGATGTTCAAAACACTATAATCAATCTTATTAGTGCAGCATTACATCTGAGTTTGAGGCAGATCAAGCATTGTAGAGTGTTGTTCTTGGCAGCTCAGGGTAGTGACTTGCTAACTAAGCTGTCATCTGCTTTAAATACCTTAACTGATCAAATCAATGAAGCGGCTCCTACTTGGATTGAAATTGTATCTGTCTCTTTCTCTTCTAAGAAGTGTCTGTGTGATGCTTTGTATATTGCTTTGACTGCTGCATTGACTACTTCAACAAATGACAAAGCTGAATGAAATGGTGATGCAAGTCAGTTGTTTAGACCTGCTCTGTTTCCTGTTGCATTGGTTGACTTACCAGAACCCTCTAATTGCTCAGCAAGTCTATCAAGTCATGTAGATATTCCTCATTCAACTATTGGTGACAAGCCTCATAGTTGTGAGCAGTCTTTATTTACAGAACTCAAAAATTTGGACAACTCAACTACTTTTCTAAATAGCATTATTGCCTTAGAGGACCTTATAAATGTGTCACCTGATATGTCCAATAACAATGCTGAGGATTCCTGTCTTGATTTGTCTCCTTATACAGACACATTCAACTGTGCATTGGAAGATCTACAGGATCCAAAAACCACAACCAGTTAACCAATGTACTTTCCTCTTCAAATAATATCCATGCCTTGGAGGATGCTATGGACATGTTACCCATTATTTCTATTACAGAAATAAATGTGAGAGGCACAAAACTGCATAAGAGAACATGAGAAAATGACATGAGATAAACATAAAAGACCTTTTTAGGCCTACAGAGATGCATACAATACACTAAATATGAATGACTACAGGCAAGTATATTAGCAATGATAGTAAAATTTTTATGGAACAGTGTGAAACTAAATATGAAATGTATATACTTATTATAATCTGGAGGCATCATGAGCTGACACCCCTCTAACTTCAACACTCTCACCTGTCCAGCATGATGCAAGAAATACTCCTACCAAATTCAATAAGATTTTCATCGATTCTAGAATATCCATCAAAGAACACAAGAGGCATGTTCCTCAGCTATAAGTGCAGTATACCATTCATTATCAGAGGTGGGATCAACATAATTAAGATCAATAGTGAAGGTGGCACCAGCATAGATAGGAACAGAATCAGCATTTGCAGTATGGGCATAACAAGATGAGCAAGAAGGTGAAGATAAAGATGAACCGAGGCAAGGATTCTTCATAATGTAGTCTTTGATGTTGCAAGGCATATCATAAATGCAGGTGTAAGCACAATGATTTTTTTAGCCACACCAATAACAACTATCAGACTTGGGATCACACCAGTGATTGTCCTTGTTATCAATCAATGAGCTGCCAACCCTAGCAAAAGTCCAATCTTGAGCAGCAAGAACTTCTTCAGACTTGATTGTAATTGTAGAGTCAGTGGTGATGAAACTAGTAAGCATTTGTTTAATCTAAACAAGATTAGGCTCAGGGAATTGAGCCAGAATGCTAAGCCAAATAGAATAATAGGCTTTATTGAGATATATGAGAAGAGCATCTTTGAATTCAGTATCCTCAACCTTGACATCATATGCAGAAAGTCTCTTCTTGGCAAATTGAAGGGCCTGAATATGAGCAGAGATAGGATGATTAGGCTCATGTCAGATATCATAGAATGCTGCACAAGCAGCCATACAGCTCTCAATAGTTGACTTCTTAAAATAAGCTTTGAGAGCTGCCTAAGCAGTGGTACTAGTCTCACAGTCCTTGATAAGATACTGGTACTCATCTGAGATACATTCATAAATAAATCTACTCAGCATCCAATCAGACCTGTCCCAATCCTTCTTTTTCTCAGAGCTAAGTGTTGGAAGTTTGCCAGTAACAATACCAGTTATGCTGACAGTCCAAAGGGCACCCATCATTTTCTTGGTCCAAAGCTATAATAACAAGAATGACATGTGAGAAAAGCAAAGAAGCAGCAAAAATTTTGATTAAGTTTGAGGCCAGGGCCTATAACCTGTTATAAGAATAAACATGAGAGGCATGAGACTGCACAAAAGAATATGAGAGAGTGACACAAGATAAACATGAGAGACTTTTTCAGGCCTACAGAGATGCATACAATGCACCAAACATGAATGACTGCGAGCAAGTATATTAGCAATGGTAGTAAAATTTTCATGGAATAGTGTAGAACTAAATATGTAATGTATACACTTATTATAATCTGAGAGCATCATGAGCTGACACCTCCTTGACTTCAACAATTTCAAATTGTGATGTAGGATTCCTCTGAACTGGACTCCATAGACATAGCACTCAACATTTCAAATTGTGACATTGAGGATTCCCTTGCAAATGCCCATAACATCAATCATACTAATTTCAATACAGCATCTGCTACTGGGGCATTTCTTCCCAGTACAGAAGCACCAGATGGAGAACAGGTGACACCCATAGTTATCAGTATTGATTCACTAACTTTAGACAATGTCTCTAAAATAGCAGTTAACCTACTTTCAAACCAGCTGTAACTGTTGGCTCTGCTAAGACTTTGAAAGAAAAGTAGAGAAAGTCAGCATATATTGTGGCCAAAAACAAGCAACAACATACAGTGGCTCAAAAAACTGTCCCAATGTTTATACTTGTTGAAAGATGACATTGGCATGAAGGATGAGAAGTACCTAAAATCCTAATTAAATCATGTAAAATACTATGGCATCATAGCAACAAAATCAATCTAGGTTTATGTAATTGAGATCAAAACTGATGGAGTGATGGCCATTTTAAAATATTCACTCATTGGGACAGTTTTTTGAACATCTCTAATTTTTCAGGTTTATCCCTATTTTACTCAGAAATAAAGAGTAAGTTGCAGGTGGGAATATAAACAAAGTCATTTGACCATGTTTAGATATATTTGGGAGTAGTTCAAGCTGGTTGAACCACATCTTGACCTTTAACCACCATCATGAAACCTATTCCTCCTGCACAACACTCTACTGTTGCTTCTCTTCTTGCTCAAGGGTATTCTCTGTGTCAAATTAGAGCTCAAACTGGTCTACAAAAGTCTACTATTGGGAGGATTGGTAGAGAGTTGGAGATGGACAAGGAAAACCATCCTGGAGGCCATCCTGCTAAGCTTACTCCATATGATAAACAGGCTATTGTTCGACAAATCTCAACTAGAAGACTTGATACAGCTATTCAGGCCACCAATTTTATCAACAACATCATTTCCAACCCTGTCTCTTCCCAGACTGTCCAGAATGTGTTGAAGAAGGAGAAGTATTGGTCTGCTACCAAGAGAAAAGTTCCTATGCTCAAAGCTAGACATTAATGACTACAGCTTAAATGGGCTCAGGAGCATCAGAACTGGACTATAGAGGACTGGAAAAAGGTGTTGTGAACAGATGAGACAAAGATTAACAGGATTGGATCAGATGGAAAGCAGTATGTGTGGAAGCTATGAGGAGAAGGCATTTCAGACTGAACAACTACACCTACTGTAAAGCATGGAGAAGGGAATAATCTCATGGTATGGGGCTATATGGGTTGGAATGGGGTAGAAAAGCTTGTGGAGGTGGTGAGAATCATGAATGCAGAGCAATACTGTGAAATTTTGGATGATAGAGCAAAGGAGAGCTTTGAGAAGTTGGAGATGGAGGAGGGTGCCTGCTACTTTCAACAGGACAATGACCCCAAATACAACTCCAAGAGGGCTGACAAGTAGTTTGAGGACAACAACTTTGATGTCTTTTGGTGGCCAGCCCAATCCCCTGATCTCAAACTTATTGAACATCTCTGGGAGTACCTCAAAGAGCAACCTAGGCAGTATGAAACAGAGCAACCTAGGCAGTATGAAACAACTTCTTATGGTGTGCATGAATTATGGGAGAGGGTTGCAAAGGAGTGGGATGAAATACCACCAGAGGTATGCCAAAGACTAATAGAAAGCATGCCTAGAAGGATTCAAGCAGTTATCAAGACAAATAGAGGACATACAAAGTACTAGATACTAAAATTAGAGATGCTCAAAAAACTGTCCCAATGAGTGAATATTTTAAAATGGCTATTGCTCCATCAGTTTTGATCTCAATTACATAAATTTAGATTCATTTTGTAGCTATGATGCCATAGTATTTTACATGATTTAATTAGGATTTTAGGTACTTCTCATCCTTCATGCCAATGTCATCTTTCAAAAAGTATGAAACATTGAGACAGTTTTTTGAGCCACTGTAGTATGGCATCCTTGATGTCTAGAAAGAGAAAAAGAAACTATACAAGTAAAGCTCATATGGACTCAGATAGTGCTAGCAATTCCTTCAATGATGTAACAGCAGTTGCTTCATCCCTTGAGAATGTTAAAACAAATTAGAGTTACATTGACCTAATCCTTGAATCTACAGTGAGTTACTGTCTATATATTGATCAACTGGCTGTGATCCTGTCTTTAAGATGATAAGAATAGCTATATGGTCAAAGTTCTGAATTGGCTTGATCTCTTAGAATCATGAATTCTTTGTGAAGGGGACACCATACAGATACTATTGTCTGGCAGCAATGGAATATTTGAATACACATCAAAATTTCACATGTGTATATTCTATTCTGTTCTAATAACCTTCTGTTTACTGCTTTATAGCTCAACAGGGACCTTGTTTGGTTTTGTAGAATATATGCTGCCTCTATTGCTTATCTGTAAAGGTTATGACTTAAACTAAGTAACACTTTTTCTCTGTACTGGCTCTTTCAGAAATATTGGTATTGTATTTTTGTATTCTTGTTTATAGAAACCAACATATTGATCTGAGCTTCAATGCACACTCCTTATCAGATGTATATGTCTTGAACAATGTTATCTAAGTGTATGGTACATTCAAGCTCCTTTGATTTATTATTATTCTCATCTTTAATTTTAATTTTTTTTTCCACAGATTTAACTCTGGTACCAAACATTTCAAGCATGCAATGCCTCAGAATCTTCCAAGAACACTGAAATCTTTGTATCCAAGATCATTAAATGCTTTGAATATCTCTGCCTCTCTAGAAACTTCTCTGCACCTCCTATTCTTAAGTGACTCAGCTGTCTGGGGAAAAATTCAAGGTCATAGGTACTGTAAAGTAGATGATTTTTATTCAATTTCCAATATCTAATGGAATCTTGCATCCACCAGTGGAACCCACCATTACTGGCACATCAATGCCAATGGTTTTGCTACTTTCATCTTCATCAAGACTGGCACAAAGTTGTGGTTCATGACAGTATCCAAATCTGGAAATTATGATGACTTTGGAGCATAGATTCTCTATGTTAACAATTTCTACACCAGAAAGCCAAACAATGAAAAGTGGGACATCAAGCTACTTGTTCTGCAGCCAGGTTTCATGCTGTTTGTCCACTGATTATTTCTTTTCCTTGTATTATTTACTGATAATGCATTATTACAGCATCATGCACCCATATTTACCTCATACTGTAGTTACTCCCATATCATAGCCCCACTTCAGACATGGTGCTGATGTGCCTCCTCACATATTTTGTACTTGTTTTTGTCAATTTGGTGATCAAACACAATATGTGAAGTCATCATCACATCTGTTTATACCATTTATGTATGTGCAGATTATGACAATGATTACATTCCAAACACAAACTCATGGGATAGTATGCTGCTCCTTCTTTATCTATGCAACTATTTTATGGTGCACTTGTGTCTTTGAACTATGCTTGGAATGGCAATCTTTGATCCTTTGAAGTGTCCATCACAAACTGGGTCTACGCATAAAGGCTGATGTACTGATTTTTCTCCAATCATGAATTCAAAAGCAAGAATGGCAGTGTTATAACAGATCTGCCTGTGCTTGAATACATATTGTCTTGGTTCCTGGCTACATATGCTTGCATATTTATGCATTACAAAAAGATCACATAGCTAAATCATATACACAATTCCAATACAGACACCTCCATCAACAACTTGTATCAACATCCAATCCATCCTCTGTGATAAACCTGCCTGGAAAGTGGCATACACCCTTGTCTGCCCACATCTTGGTGCTTTCAATGTTAATCTTGCTAAATTAATGTTTGCCTGAAGGAAAAGCCAATACATTGTTTGCAAAGTTCCTACAGTTGACTTCTGTGAGTCTTTTCTGTGTCTACATTCTGACATTTCTCATACTTCCTCAGCTTATCCATACATCAACAGTTATGTTTAGTGGGATTTCATGATTGCATGCCAACTTGGCATCACATTTACAAATTTTAATCTCTAACATGAAGAAGACACTGACTTGTCTTGCTGGGTTGAATTCTCTGTTGATGAATTGAAATCTTCCAATGCCTGCTCCAAGTTTGGTTATATTAGCAACACCTCCTCTCTTTGAATTTCCTGTACTTACTCCTACAAATACAACTTCTCATATTTCTAGCCAAGCAAGGAATACTTCAAGTAGCTCAAGCAGTGAAGTCAGGCCTGATAAGTTGCACTGTACAAATCTCAATATTGTACTCATTTGCTTAATCCAGCTGCTAAGCAAATCTGACAGTTGTAGCTTTTTTTTTATTGTAGTTTATTTTGCTGCACTGTTTTTTTTTTCTTTTTGTAAACTTAATATTATGTAGACCATCAAACAAGATACACTGACTCAAAAAACTGCCTCAATGTTTGGCCTTTTTGGAAAGATTCACATGGTGTGCAACAATTACATAAGCAAAAAATTATAGAAAATTACATGACATACAACTACATCTTGGCTTCATAATGATGTATAAATCATGTGATTTGGACAAGACCTATTTCCAGTGTTTGAAATAATTAAGATTGTTAAGTTGTTTACTGTGCAGAAGCCTGTAAAAACACTTGAGCAAATATTTGTCAGGCTATAGTAACTTGCTGCTCTGTAAGTGGTCGCTCCAGTGGTGGCTTATATAAGCTGTTGCTCCAGCAATTGTTTATGTAATCTGCCACTCTATTGATGTGATCAATCGATTCTGATATATACAGCCAATGTAGCTGTCCTGAAATTGCACTTTGACATATCAATCAAGTTTATAAATTTACTTTTCTTTATTATTTTATATCTAGTTGATACCAAGGTAGTGGCTTGAAAAATGAGAGTTGCCAAAATATATAACTCCTTTTAGTGTGTACTTACTTCAAAAAATCCACCATCATGATTTCAAGCCTCTTATCTACATCAACTGATACACTTGATTTATTGAAATAAATAATTGGAGAGGCCATCAGAAACTGAGAAACTTTGATTAGTCATCAATCATCCAGATACTAGTCAAGCCATGTCCAACCTTGCCATAACACTTGATTGAGGTGGAAAACTGGAAGAGACTAAGCCTCTTTCTTTAATAAGACATGATCAAAGTCAAAGTTGAAGAAGAAGATTTTGGAAGCAGTTATCTATATACTATGAAAGCTATATCTAGTACTTTGCCAAGGTGAAAGAAGCTAAAACCCTTAACAAAAAATTCTAAAAATCAGGCAAGAAGTGTTTGGATGTAGTTATTCATATGGTCCTTTTCAAATCTTCTTGCAATATTTAGAATAATGAAAAACTTGAGAAGTTAAAGAGGTTTTGATGAGAGGATGCTTGATGTTTGAACACCAACATTGAAAAGCAGTTATTGAAATACTATCATGAGAAATATGTTTAGCTATGGAGTTCAATTATTGATGATGTCTAAAAATTACTACTAGCAGATATAAGTATGACTATTAGGCAAGTTAATGCATTGAGCATGCTAAGTAAGAAGGAGTTCCAGGCAGGTCCCAGAGAATGCACAAATGATCAGCAAGGTGTGGCAAGGTCTAATAGTAGTTGGTAAGAGAGGTACCAAAATTATTGCTTATTATGTGCTATATAGAGTAACAAAAGTTCATGTTGTTAGGCAAGCAAAAAAAATAATGAATAATGAGATCATTCCAATTAGATGCTTACATATCCAAGCTCATATGCATTGTCATGGGTGTGAGGTATATATGGTACTGTAGTGCTAAGATGAACATCAAGGGTTGAAATGTGGTAAGGAGATGTGGCAAGCAGATACAGTAAGAGTAAAGTTGGCAATTTGAACAAGTATATGCCAAAAGTAATCTGTTGTCTGAGATGATCAAAGGGAAACTTGATTGTCCTTTGCTACTAACAAAAGTAGGTATTTATACTAATAGAAGTTCACTATTGCCAATGGGCTAAGTGGTGCCAAAAAGCAGTAAACTGGTAGAAATGTAAGTGAACACTGTGAATTAAACTATCTAATATGAAGTCCACAATTTAATTGTCTATCCAGTCAGAAGGTGGTGTCTGTTAGGTTCCACTAATCTGAAGGCCTTTTTAATAAAGCCATGCTCTTACAATGTGAACTTACTTGAGTACCAATACTCTGGAATGTGTTCCAGACCTCTAGATGCTGAAATGAGCAAGTTAAAAATTGAATAGCCTACTCTGGAGTTGGAGTTGGTAAACTGAGTTAAGGTCAAGTTGAGGATAAAGTTTCTAAACAAGACTGGGGTTGATTTTAAGTCATGTAGTGCATGCTAATCAAGTAGCACATACTGGACAAGTATTTACAAAAAGATATGCAAAAAGAAATGGAAGAGATAGTTATTGGCAATATTGAGACTAGTGTACAAGTTGGTGACTATGAACTTTTGATACTATAGATATGTGCTCTGGATATCTGAAAGGTTTCTAGATGTCTATGATGGCTCTCAGAGACTCTATGGATAGCAGTAGAGGAGAGGATAACTGTACACAGGGGGATTGTGCCCACAGGACATGCAATCAGTGGATCAGAGGTGCCAATATAATGTATGATGGTTGAAAAATAGTTGAGTAATGGCTGGGCTAGTCAGTGATGTGCATGATGGCAGATGTGGTCTGAAATGCCAAGTCTAGGGCTGATGTTCATGATGGCAAGGATGATCTGTGATGGTGAATAGGACAGTAATGCATGTGTAGTGGGGATAACATATAATGGTGGGGTGGATGCATGTGATGGCAGGGTTGGCACACATGATGGCAGTGTCAGCCAGAGTGTATGGTCGGAAAGTGATGCTGGGGTTTGGGAGTGGGGGCCATAATAGTGCCAAGTAATATTAAACACCAAGGTAAAAATGTCAGGCTATTTGTTATGTCATGAAAAAACTTTATCATTTCTAGTCTCTAAGTACTACTATTCTTTGATTATGAAGGGCTTCAGCAGTTGCAATTGTTTTATACTTAACTCTAGTAACTTCACCTTGATCCAAATGTGCACTTTTTCATAACTAAATGTTTTGAATAACCTTTATATATATGTGATATACACTATTTGTTTAACTTTAAATTTGAATGTTTATATTAAACTTGAACATTTTTGAATTTCATGATTATTGGCTGCTCAGCAGATGTGTGGTTAAGTAGCACAACATATAAGTCAGTGGGTTTTTGCTAATATAAGTGCAGCAGAAAGCCCTGGGTTGAGGCCCTGATTAAGACTATCTGGATACCTTAATTCACAGAGTGCTGAGAAGCTGGCTATACAAAGGAGCTTTAGTGAGTATGTATTATAGATAAGTACAGCAACTCTTTCAATTCTTGAACCAGATCCTACTGAGGCATGGGAATATGACTGGTATGCTACCTAAAAGAGACAAGAGACATGAAACTATTGACTTGGAGGCTCATCTATTACTCTCAGATATGGACTGGGCCAGCTGCTTGGACACCAGTGCAGCACAAGCAGATATACCTAGTCATAGTACAAAAACAAAAGACCATTGCCACCTCCTTCTGCAGGGCAAAATATATGGCAGTATATGAATTGACTCAGAAATTCATCTAGACTTGTTTTCTTTGGATTTTCTTCTGCCAGGTGATTAGTTGTTCTCCCTGTTGTATGGTAGCTTATCTACACTTTGGGTTTTCCCTTGCCAGTTGTATAATTAGCCACAACCTTTGAAGGTTGCCCTTACACTATTACTCTATATGAACCCATACTTACAAGAATTGTACTTAGATATACACTTACTGTGTAACCATTCTAGGTGTAGACAATAGTTTATATGTTGCTGCTGAGTCTCAATTCCAACACTTTAAACAGCCCAGATTTTCAGGCATGATTAGAGTCAGAGGCCTAATTATGGAAAACTAATCAGTAGTTTTCTATTGCTTTCCACTGAGTGATGCTCATTTTATTTTACTTACTAATCATTCTATCTTATTATTGTCACATATATTATTATTGTGACACTACTACAGTGGCTCAAAAAAGTGTCTCAATGTTTCAAAGTTTTTGAATATGGCATTGCATGTAAGATTGGAAGTATCTAAAATTTTGAATACATCATGTAAAGTACTATGGCATTGTAGCTACAGATCTCATCTAGGATTTTGTAATCTGAATCAAAACTAAGAGTAATAGCCATTTTAAAATATTCACTCATTGCAATACTTTTTTGAGCATCTCTAACTTTGCAGGTTTATCTCTATTCTACTCAGAAATAATGAGTAAGTTGCATATGGAAATATAAACTAAGTCATGTGACCATGTTCAAATATATTTGGAAGTAGTTCAAGCTGGTTGAACCACATCTTGGGCTTCAACCACTATTATAAAAGTTATTCCTCATTCTGCTGTTGTTTCTCTTCTTGCTGAAGAGTATTCTCTGTGCTAAATTGAGGCTAACACTAGTTTAGAGAAGTTTATTATTGGGAGGATTGGTAGAGAGTTGAAGGTGGACAAGGAAAACCATTCTAGAGGGCATCTTGCTAAGCTTACTCCACATGATAAAAAGGCTGTTGTTTGACAAATTTCAAGTGGGAGCCTTGATACAGCTGTTCAGGCCACCAATTTTATTAACAACATCATTTCTAACCCTGTCTCTCCTCAGACTGTCTAGACTATGCTGAAGAATAAAGGGTATTGGTCTGCTATGAAGAGGAAAGTTTCTATGCTTAAAGCTAGATATTGGCAACTACAACTTAAATGGGCTCGAGAGCATGGAAATCATGGATGCAGAGCATTACTGTGAAATTTTGGATGATAGAGCAAAGAAGAGCTTTGAGAAGTTGAAAGTGGAGGAGGGTGCCTGCTATTTTCAACAGGACAATGACCATAAATACAACTCTGAGAGGGCTGATGTCTAGCTCAATCCCCTGATCTCAATCCACTGATATTGTATGGTATATTCACACTTGTCATCTTTGCCAAGTCCAGCAGACACATCAAGTTCTTATTTCTCCTACCATAGTGACCCCAGCACTATTATTTGGAAAAATATATATTGACACCATGCACATGCCCAAGTCTGGGTGCTACAAGTATATCATCTAGGAAAGATGCTTATTGGTACATTGGCCAGAGTTTCATATGCTTCAATGGGAAAATACTGATGCTATAGCTAAGTGGCTCTTTGAAGATGTAATCTGCAGATAGGGAGCCCTTCATGAGATTGTTACAGACAATGGAGTGCTCATAGTCAGGTGCTTACTTATTTTGCAAAGAAGTACAATATGCAGCACATTTGAGATACAACAAATATGCCAATAGTATTGTAGAGCAACTGCATTTCAATGTTCAACAGGCTCTATTCAAGGTGGTAGACAGTGATGAGAGTTGCTAAAGTAAAGTGAGCTATTCAGTCTTTTGGTCTGAATGAGTCACCATATGAAAGAGGATGGGCTGTTTACTCTACTACACAGTGACTGGCATCTATCCCCTGCTCTCAGCAGACATTGCAGAAGCAACTTACTTGCAATCCCCACCAAACTCAATACTATTCTCTATGGACATGATTGCTTGACATGCTATAGACTTGCAATGTTGTATGGAGGATCTCAAGTACTTACATGAGACAGTATTTCAAGCTCAGCAACAGGCTGCACTACAATTCAAAAGCAAGCATAGCACTACAATATGAGACTACAACTTTACTACTGGCACACTAGTACTCATGCACAATTTGAAAATCAAAGTTACCTATAATAAAAAGGTGCAACTTTGATACCTAAGACCTCTTATAGTAGTATCCTGCAATAGGGAAGGCACCTATGTACTTTGCAAGTTGGATGGCTCAGTTTTGCACTGATCTGTAGCATCCTCACCATCTTCATTGTCATGCCTGATAGCAAACTATGAAGACATCACACTTACTAGACCTCAGGGGCCATATACACCAGACGACTTTGCATTTTTGACAGCAGACTACCTGCTTGATGAGGATTTGTTCTATTCAGACGCATTACATGGATCTAATGAAGAGGAGGAATACACATCAGATGAGTAATTTAATTGTGAGTTACTATAATTTTTGGCTTTTCTGTTGGTTATTTTTTGTCAAGATTAACCATCCCGTTGTGCCACTGACAAATTCATTATAAATCTGTTTGATCTATTATGCTACTCTCATAGATGGGAAATGGGACACATCAGCAAAAAACAACAAAAGGGGAACTTAAACTCTCCAGTTATATACTAGAAAGAACATAAACTGACAATATTCTGCTAAACCACAGGACATTGTGTGGATTATACATAAATATTGCTCTAGTATTGTGTACTAGGCTACAGCACTTTACTACAGACATTTCAATTAGTTTAGACAGGACTCAGGTCTACTGGACTTGTTTCCCCCTCTTTCAATCTAGTACCAGCCCTACTAAAATATTTGTTATTTTTACACAGGATCTAACATCTGCTGCTGTCTATTAACATCTGCTAATGTCTGCTAGCATCAATCCATTCAAAACTTCTCGCAGTGCATGTAATAAATAATCATCTGTTAATGTCTGCTAGTGTTATTTATTTGATCCATTCAAAACATCAGAGATGATTTGAGAAGTTTGGGATAGAAGAACTTATCACATGCTAGTGCAAGGTCATCCAACCTAAACTTCTCAAATAATCTTTGAAGTTTTGAACAGATTAAATGAATAACGTTAACAGATGTCAGCAACCTGCTGCTATAATGTGCACTAGAGGGAGTCAAACCCACCTCTTATGCATAACATGAAATATCTATTTATTAGTATTCTATTGGACCACAGGTGCTTACTATACAAGTCAGTGCAGTATACATGTAGGGCAAAAATGCATGGAATATTAATTGACAAACAAAAATTTCTGCACCTATTTATTATATGCACTGCATAGAAATTGAATCTACCAGCCGGTGCAATATAGATTAACAATTGTTGGATATTTCACTCCTGGCTTGTTTTGTTCATCTGATCTTCCAAGATGCTGTTCATGAACAGACAACATGTTTTTTTGCCTATCATTTAGTATAGATGCATGAATTTCACTGACCTTATATCTCTAGTAAGTACCGGGCATGTCTGACATTGAAAATGAATGCTTTGTTGTAACAGAGAAGGTTTGGCCTATTACAGGCTTGTCATAGTGGAAGTCATAATAGCCATGTCTCTCCAACATTTTAGTTTAGTCTTGCCAAGTGTAAGGGCGACCTCTAGAGGCTGTGGCTCAGTCACACAGCTAGCAGAGGGAGATCCAAAGTGTATTAGAATATATACTGACAATATCAAGGTAGCTACTCACCTGGCAGAGGGAGATCCAAAGAGAACAAGTCTAGGGATTCCCTATGCCAGGTTGGACACTTCTGGAGCCTCTGAAGCATGGGAAACAACTGTACAGTACAACAAAACCTTATAAACTCGAAAATTGCCTACACAAACACTTGTACAAATAAGGGACAAACTCTGGCAAACTCTGGCTTATATAAGCGGTCTGGAAGCGGTGCTGAGTGGGCCCACACTTGTCTGAATGGTGGCTAAAGAACCAGAGCATCTCAAGGGCTGAGAGTAGTACTAACAGATAGTGTTGAAAGAATAGAAACAGTGAAATAAAATAATGTCAGAAGAAATAAGAGAATGAATGGAAGGAGAGTGAAGAGATAAGAAGTGAGAAAAGGAAGAAATGAGGAGTCCTCTGATACCAAGCTCATTACTACAATCAAAGTCTATCCCATAGTTCTCAGATTGTTTGTTATCTTCATCATCCATATGATCCTTTTATTTGATATTTCTGATATTGAAAACTGAATTGTCCATTCTCAGAAATGCCACATTGTCTTGCTTCAACTGTGCATAGAAATTGTTACAGGTATCCAAACACTCATACTTGATATTTATATTAGCCATAAGACACAGTTGCCTTTTGGTAAAATGGTAGTTGTCAAATGCTGTGCTCCATAAATCATATTTGTTTTTTAAATCAGCACCTGAATGCCAAGGCTTGAATAAAATAAATATTGTGATGCAGTATTTGTCTCTATCTCCTTTATTACGCCTTGGAAAAGTAGGACCAATGAAATTGGGCATGCGCTTCTGTTCTGGCAGATATACAAGGGTAGCATGAGAGTCTAACAAAAAATGATTGTTTGTAAAGTTGACGGTTAATGTGTTGGCCGATTTAGACTTGGAACTTTTGTTCTCTCTACAAGTTGATTTTACTTATTCACATCTAGAAGCCCATTCATACATGCAATACAAAAATGACTGCTAAAAGTAACAAGTAAATGTCCGATAGCTAGATGGCTAAGATCACAACTGAGGTCACAATATGCCCATCTGCACTGTGCCTCTCATGCGGAAAGTTGCTAAATGCCATTTTTTTTTAATTATTATTTTTTTTTTGGCACAGTCAACCAACAAAGACAAAGAAGGAGCGGTAAAAGCAGGAACTACTTATGCCTCTTGGACTTGGCCTTCTCCTTAGTAGCACCAGCATAGTCTACCATAGGAGCAGGTTCAACAAGATGCATCATGTAAGTAGGATCATGCAATATAATGATAAACAGCAAGTTCAAGGTGAGATATCTGAAAAATGTGAGAACATATTCAAATACAATGAACACCAATGTACTTGTGACCACTGGACTCATACTAGTTGGCACTAAAACCAACACTGACAACAGAACTTTCCAGAACCTCAACATTGTTGTTTTTGTATAGATGTTAAGAAAGAAGAGAATCAAAGTCACTGGGCATAAAATAGAACAGTTGACCAGTTTCTACCCTGTTGTCATATACAGATACTGAGAAAATGTTAGAACACCATCTGGAAATGAGCATAACAGGAATTTTTATAATCAAACTCAACAACCAGCTTACAGATTGGCAACTCCAGCTGATTTGAACACAGGAGCATCCATCTTGGTAAACATTGAGTTACTCTTTATACCAGAGGGCTTCTTGGACTTGGGGGTTGCATATCCACCATCTGAAGTCACATTAAATGCAGAACCAACAAAACAACAAAACATGACTCACCAACATTGTATGTAGAAGGTTTATCCTCACCTCAAGTAACAAATGCCACACTATTACCAGAAAGAGTATCTCAAACACCGTCTGGGAGGTTGAAAACACAACCTAAAACAGCAAACTGACAAAAAGACTCCTGATAGAATTTAACAATCTTGATATAATGCTGACCATACTTATCAGATGGACTCCCAACAAAAACAGAACTGTCAAATAAATGTGAGGCAGTTACCACTCCAGAGATAATACAGACACAAAAGGGACCCATCAAATCCTGAAGAGCCAATTCACTGCTGATACTAGAAAGTGTTTCCAGTAGGAAAAGGGTAAAAGAAAGCTGTTATGCTATTTCCAATGTATTAATTTCTCAAAAAAAGAGTCATTCAACAAAGGAAAGTGCCTTTTTCTTTTGAAAATTGGCACATTGGAAATTGCATGACAGCTTTCTTTTCTAAATTTTCTAATGGAAACACAATCCGGTGCCAGCAGTGATTGCTACTTTGGGGTGTTTAGTTGGGCAGGGTCAGTCCTGGCCAAGTTAACATAGAAGGCATGACAATTGAATAAAAGAGAAGATGACAATGAACTATTAAAAAAGTCATATATAAGAACAGAAAAAAATACAAAACAAGAAGCAAAATGCACATCCAATTGTCTTTATTCATATGCTCAGCAACAACACCAATGCATACATAATGGATTTTACCATCACTATTTATTTTGTCATATCCAAAAGGCTGGATTATGAGTTGTTTCCTGACAACAAGTTGAATAAATGCATGCAAAATAGTAAATGTTGGTCTGCACTTAAAGAACAGCAGTCTTTGATAAGTTAACACCATAAACTTTTCTTGAATAGAAGGCTGCATGACCGCATCCACTGCAAGCTCTTCTGCAGGATTGAGACAAGAATCAATGCTACAACAAGACATCAACAAATGAAGTACAGAAATAAAAAGAATAAAATAAAATAAAATAAAATAAACATACAATTCATACAATTCAACATTATCTGAGCGGACAATCAAAAGTGGAGCAGCCAAAGCAGATAAAATAGAGACAGGAGGCACAAGAGACTCACCATCTTTTGACAATCCATAATCGGGAGCAGAACCATCATCAACAATAAAGTCTGATAGCATGTCGCTATTATCATCTGCAACATCCCAAACATGGATGTTATCATTGCTTGCCACCACAACAAGAGGCTTCTTAACAAGCAGCCTAGGTATGGGCTGCTTAGCAATCCTATACCAAAGCAAAAAAAAGATAAAATGAGCACAAGCAAATAACAGAAGAAACAATCCACACTGACACAACAGGCAAGTCATCATCGTCATTGTCAGACAATTCAACAAGTTTTTTTGGTGCAAAATCATCATTCAAATTTGGACTAGTGGCCTTGGCTACAGCTCCGGCACACAATTTTTTAGAGCACTGGCTTGTAAACAAAGCCTTCTCCA
This sequence comes from Termitomyces eurrhizus, assembly GCA_003316525.1. NCBI lineage: Eukaryota > Fungi > Basidiomycota > Agaricomycetes > Agaricales > Lyophyllaceae > Termitomyces > Termitomyces eurrhizus. Next base: position 31,339 of record QFEW01002779.1, read on the forward strand.
TCATAGTATGGGAGCACCTTGAGAGCACAAAACAAAAGACAAACTACGTATAAATATGAACAAATCAGAAATCACATACACAGCATAACCACTTAACAAAGTCACATTTTCAGCAGTCAATCTAGCTATAGCCCAGCTATATAGCAGCAGTCAAGCAAAGTAACAAGAAAAATGGAAATACAAACATGACAGGTGTATCAATGGATAGAATAGACACAGTCCTCTTTTTCTTGGATGATGGCGTGGCAGGAACACTAACAGAACTGACACCAAGACATGAAGTAAAATGATGGTTACAAATATAACAAGTAACACACAAACCCATTATGCGAGGCAGAAACCTTTCACTTAGATGGCAACCTGCCATCAATAAACCTAAAGAACATTAGCATTACAGATCACAACACAAAAAGAGTACTCACCCAGCAGATGGTTCATCTGTTTCAGATCCAGAAGCTGTTGCCACAGAAATGCTATCAAATATGCTACAACAAGCAAATTAGCAAGACCTACCAGAACTGAAAGAGCTATACACACGCTTGCAACCTATCTGCACTCCTGCACCAAGAGTAACAAGTTTTTTTCTTAAAAAAAAAAAAATCAAAGACACTAATATAAAACATACATGGTCTTGAGTTGGTCAACAAGCATCTGAGCCTTATTCTCTTCAGACTTTATCTTGTGAGGAGGCATGGGTTTATATGGTGACACAAAACACATAGAGAAAAAGAGGAGGTGGGGAGGGGATTATCAATGACAGTAGACAAAAGATACTTATATAGAGCAGCAAGCTGCATGTTGCATCAAAGAGAAAAAGACAGTATAAGATAAAGAATAGTGTATCCCTTTCTTCAAACAAAATAAAATAAAGTAGAATGAAAAATCCAATAAGACAAGATTCACAGAAGGTGCAGCAGGACCTTTTAGATAGAACATAAGTATCACAGATCCACAACTTGTAATGTGGTACCTTAATAGCTGTAGCCTCAGAAGGGCAACACACTAGAGATTTGCCAATGAGAGGACAAAGAAAGAAAGACAAAGAAACATCACAAGGTCTGTTTCTGAACAGTTGAGGATGATAAAACAAAGCCAAAAATGAAGCCAGAAATTAATGTACCACTGGCAACAGACTATGGGAAGCATCAAGATGACAGGCACAGGAAATAAGGTACCAAATAATTGAAGTGCATATACCAAAAAAGACAAAGCCAATAGGAAGGAAACGAGTTGGATATGGAACAGGTAAACTAAGATACATCATGTCATACACAGGAAAACAGTCGAGGCACTCACTGATCACTTTCTGATACTATAAAGAATACACAGATAGCACAACAGACTAGAAGAATATCAAGACATAGCAGCAATACAATGTATATCTAAACACTGTCTGACAGGTGTATTATGCTGACAGAGCCACAGTAGATATATCATAACAAAAATGACCTTTGGAGCAGATTATGACACAGAGGCAGCAAGTAAGCAACATTTACAGACACCTCAACATCAGTAGACTTATTACACAACCAAGAGACTGTGATTGAGAAAGCCATATGCAAAGGGGAAAAAGAAAACAATGTTATGTTGACCAGCATTGCACATGTAAGTAACCAAACTGCACATTGCATGTCAGACTATCAACACACAAGACACAACAAGAACCAAGATGGGCAGAAGCCATTAAAAGAAGTAAATAAGCCTCACTCATGGCAACTAGTGTACGTCTACAAGGACAGCAATATATCAGATAAGGAGTTAATTTTCACGGTATACGAAGCTATCAGCAAAAAGGATCTTCTGCTACTGAAAAGAGAAATGTGCATGAAATGCATTCAATAAGATCCAATATAACAGAGTCTAATCACATAAAGCAGCGACTACAGACAACTGAAATACATGAAGCAATATATGAAGCTGGATGGCTTAGGAACAAAACATTTCAACAATGCAATGATAAAAGCAACAGAGATTAGCAAGTACTTCAAACTTGAGTTCTCAGAAGGCCAACTTAAATGCTGGTACAATACGTTTCTTGGACAGCAAGAAAAATCACTAGACATTGTGAACAGGATATTTACACCAACATATGATGTGGAGAAGAACAAACAATACATTTCCATGGACAGGGAACTAGACCCATACAAGCTCACAGAGAAAATAATGCAGAAAGAGTTCATGATTACTGAAGACAACATGATCCAATTTTTGAAGATGAAGGTAAATGAAGGGAACAGGACAATATAAGTACAATACAATAGAGCAACAAACAAAACTGAAGGAAACTTAAGATATGAACATTACAAGCCGGAAAGATTCTGAGTGGAAGACCTCATTTCTGTCCAGCTATCGTTCCAGGTTGTTAACCTGATAGGTGAAAAACTCAAAATGCTTCTTATATTGAGGTCCATGACTCTTATCAAGCACTAGTCTAGCTTCATGAAAGTGAGTGACAAAGCAACACAGTAAACACACTGATAAACACCCCACAGAACATAGTATCTAACAAAGGGACCAAGAACAAACTGAAGAAAAAGCTAAGAGACATTTCAGACAAGGGCCAGAACAGAATGGATGTAGACGCATTGGACAATGGCAACCAATAATTACATTGATCAAAAAGCCTTTAATTGCAACCACAACACTTGACCATATTTGCTTTGTCACATTGTCAATAATGGCCTCATTGATCTTTGCCAATCGCATATAGTTTTGACTATGATTTACAGACACTTGTTTGGGTCTGACTATATTGTTGTCCTGCTTCCTTCTCTAACAAGTCCACTGGACCCATATTTTGTTTCTCCCTTGTCCACCAATTCTTCTCATTTTAGTCGCTTTTATAGTATTACTGCATCATCATATTACCAAATAAACTGTATTTGCCCACAACTGCAATATTACAAACAAACAACTGCAAGAGCTTATATAAACAGCAGCTGGAGCAATGGCTTACATAAACCATAGTTGGAGCAACAGCTTACAAAGCAGCAACTTACATAATATCAGCTTATATAACCAGCAGCCAGGAATTTATTTATATTTTCTTTTGACACGACCCCAACTTGTACATATTTATTCACTTTCGTACTTCCTCACTTTTGGTGTTCACCAGCTCATTAGTTCAATAATGTTTCATTCTTGCTGACAAGTCGATAGCTATCTATCTAGCATAGGTAGATTATGTTATCGTAATATAACGATTCATCTATTGACGATGTAAACGACTGCTGGAGCAAAGAAATAATAAAAAATTCACACATCCAACAAAAAACATAACAAATTACATATATAATAAAAAAATATATAAACAGGAAACAAACTAAAATAAAACAAAATAAAGGATAGCAAAACAAACAAATAAAAAAAAAAATATATTCATATATATATGAGCAATCATAATTCCTCAACTTGGTGAAATAAACACACAATAACACGCTCAACACAAGAAAACTATATATAAAGAAAATGCAAGAATTTTTCAACATGAGGATGAACATAATAGCTGGTAGAAATAGCTGAAAGAGAGCAAATATCAAGGACATGGTAGTAATAGCCAGTAAAGATAGCCAAAAGAGAGCAAATATCAAGGACATGGTAGTAATAGCCAGTAAAGATAGCTGAAAGGGAGCCAATATTGAGGACATAGCCAGTAGAGGAAGAGAACAGCAATTGCCGAGATCATGTGAGGGGGACAAATTTTGAGGACAAAATGCATGCCAAAGCAGGTAGTAAAACCTCAGTCTACTAAAGTAGACCTCGGAACTTCCATTTTGCATCAGCAGTCATGGCCATCATGCCCTTGACATATCAAAGCAGACAGGGCCATTGCGCCCTTAACAATGGCTCGGATGTCACCATATCACAATTGTCACATTATAGTGTCCCAACAGAATCCACCTAGAGATTGTTGGAGGTTCACCCCTGATTCACACAGCCACTGATCCTTACCCTTCACATATCACCATATCACAATGTCACGTCAGGGCCGCTAGCAAGGACTGCGTCTACACTATAGTCTCTGAGATGGCCACTACTACAATGTGGCCACTGTTTTCTTTGTCTACACTCATATATATATCGGACTACATTCAGACAGGATTCTCAGTTACTTATACTGGACTGAGGATACGTTGTTCATATTTACACAACACAAATAGATTGCTAACTGTACTTTAGAATACTTAACGGTTATTCTTAGGTACGGAACAATTCAGTCACTTATACTGGACTAAGGAATACTTAACAGTTATTCTTAGTCTAACCAATAGTCTGGATTCTAACAGGTTATGGGCCATTGTTTCTCGACAACTCTCTGAAGTGTCAAGAAAGCATTTGGATATCCAGACCGTTGACCTTGCATTTGTGTTTACGTGTTCTACCACGTGCTTCTTTGTCTACTCGCAATCTTTCTCGCTGGCATAGCCATCTCTGATTCTCAGATCATATTTCTTACTCTATGGCTCCGTCAACAGAGGTACTGGCCTCCGATTCTACCAGCCCATCTGTCCCAGAGCGCGTCATTCGTCACAAATGGGAAGGCCTGAAGTACAACCATGCTAAAGAGAATTTCTATCACTGGAGCAAAAAGCTTAAGGATTTCTTAATCCTCAACGGCATCTATGTCTATGTGTTCACCCCTGTCATCCCATGTCCCAGCAAAAAAGCCGAACCCCGCACCTATGCCAATTGGCACTTAAACAATAGACTCACCATCACGTTCATCAAATCTGCCCTCAATGACATAGAGCATTGCGATATCAACACGTCCAGGGGGGCCGCTGCATGCTTTGGGGATCTCAGGACTCATGCCCAGAGAGAGGGTCCGATAAAGCAGATCGGTCTTCTCCAGGAGGCGCTGTCTACATATTGCTCCCCCTCTGAGCCACTACCAGTCATGGCAGGCCGCATTGCTGACATTGTTAAGCGTGCTTTTGACATAGGAGCAATCAACGTAGACCTGTTCACATGTATAGCTCTCCTGAACAGCCTCAATGACCCTTCGTTCGAGTCCCTGCAGAACTCTGTCTCCACCATCCTCAGCAACGGCACCAAGAAGAAGCCTTGCACGCCTACTGATATTCGCCTCTTAATAGAGAACGCGCAGAACATATTGAACTCCAAAGCCAACAGTTTGACGGCCTTACATGCAAAAGGGGGTGGAAAGTTGTTCCGCACAACTGACCTACCAGGCCACAATCATGGACCCGGCGGTATCTGCTGCAAAAACTGCTATTCGCTCAAATGGCTGTGCAGAGGACATACCAAACCGTTTTGCATACAGAAAGGGGGAGGTATGGCCGGAAAAATGCTCTCAGATGCACAAGAAGCTCAAAAGGCATCAAAGACAAAGAAGGACCAATCACCTACTTCTAATACAACAATGTCCTATATTGCAGTCACTGGTCCTGATGGACAAACTTGGCACGTTGATCCCTCCAATCTCACTCAGATCTCTACATCGTCCGATTCAGCGGCACTCGCCAGCTTCACCAATCCACCCTCTGCCCCCCTCATAGCAAATCTATCGACAGAATGCTGGGAGCACACAGGTTTCATGGCATTCAAGGAGCCAAACACATCTATCAATTGGGCCCAATACGTAAAGCCCGTTGACAGCTACGTCATGGCTGCTGACATATCCCCTATGTGACAGGCCGAACGTGCACCCATTGTATTGATTGAGTCGAGCCCATTCCTGATCGATTCTGGAGCCACGGTACATATATCCCTGTATCGCAGCGATTTCCTCACCCTTTGTCCTATCCAACCCCGTGTGGTTAAAGGACTAGGGGAAATCTTCTGTGAACACAATCGGAATAGGAAACATCCATATCCATGTTACAAAGGGCGCCACCATCACCCTCGAAGATGCGCTATACATCCCTAACACAATGGTTCGCCTCATGTCAGTTAGTGCACTCGCAAGACTTTCCAGTCTGAACTCTTTATTCGACAATACTTCCATGAAACTCATCTACAAATCTACTGGCGCCGTCATTGCGCAAGGAACTCTACTCCCAAATCAATGACTCTATGCTTTAAACTTCTCTTCCATGTCTACCGGGCATCACGCCTTCACAGCCAGCCATGTCCCTGATTGCGAGACTTGGCATCGCCGTCTAGGGCATGCTAATTATCAAACAATCATGGAGATGGTGAAATCTGGCCTGTTACCAGGTATGCCTGCCACCTTTCCGTCAAAACCGCCCAAATGTGACTCATATATCCTTGGTAAACAGACCAGGAGTACTGTCCCTAAGGTGCAGGAGGAAGGGCAGAGAGCGACGCAAAAGCTAGAGATTGTATGGGTAGACCTTACTGGGCCTCAGGCCGTTATCTCACGAAACGGATATTTATACGTAATGAATATTGTTGATGATTTTACAAGTGAACACTGGACTATACTCCTAAAACAAAAAAGCGACGCACTAACACATCTAAAGTCATGGCAGATTGCACGAGAGATGGAAACCCAAGGGAAGCTTGGTGTATACCGTACAGGACATGACGGAGAGCTAGAGGAATACGAAATGCAGGCATGGCTTCTTTCGAGAGGAACTGAACACCAGTACGGGGCGCCATACACATCAGGGCACATCGGACGAGTCGAACGTATGCACCAAACTATCATGGGTAAAGCTAGGGCTATGCGCATCACAACAGGCTACCCACCAAACATGTGGGACGAGTTTTATATGACAGCTTCGCACTTCCATAAAAGAACACTCACAAAATCACTTGTTGGTGTCACCCCACACAAAGCATGGACTGGCTGGAAACCCGACTACTTGTACATGTGAGAAATTGGATGTAAAGCCTTCGTCCTAATTCTTGCCCCTCACAACCCCAAAATCTACGCCAGATCAATCGAATGTATTCTGATTGGGTACACACTCAATTTGAAGGCGTACAGGTGCTATGATAAATGTACTGGGAAGATCTACAAAACATTCCATGTCAAGTTCTCCGAGAGTCATGAGACTCACCTGGCAGTCCCGCCAACCTTGACGTCCAGCAGTGAAGGCACTCACAAGGCCACCACTCCTTCCGAACCACTCACCCAGTTGCTCGATTACGATGATCCTGAACCCATCCTCTCCGGAGGAGCCCATTTCGAGCATTTCGAGCGCAAAAACCCTGAGCAAAATGCACAGGGCAATCAAGCTCAGCAACTGCGCAGGTCAAACCGTGTATCAATACCTACACGCAAGATCAACCCCGATAATCCACAGCCCTCACACCTCGAGCAAGCTGTACAAGAGTTGAGGGACGCAGCCGAGCACTGATGACACCCAAATCGAGCTGGGCACTGCGTGGACTATCACTAGTGCAGCTACTTAGCCGATATAGCTTTGGGCATGCTAAGTGTGTGAGAGAGTCCCAGACAGGTCCCAGAGAACACACGGTAGGCAAGAGGTTGGTGGCAAGGAAAGTGGGTGATTGGAGGCACTTGCGTATGGCTCCAAAACATGGCTACAAGGTGCTAAAAGTCGCTAAGGGGGAGCGCTAAGAGCGTGGGAAAGTCGCTAAGGAAAGCGCTAAGAGGTGCGGGAAAGGGTTGCTAAGAGGCGCTAAGTGTTAGCACCTAGAACGTGATAATAAAAGGATGAGATTGCTTAGCGGATCTAAGCACAAAAGCCAAGCCATAGTTGCAAGGCGCTAGAGAGAGAGAGATATAGAAAACTAGAGCAGAGTCCCTTTGCTTGACACAGTCAACAAGAGGTAGTCTGTTGCGTATGGAGACCAAAATGTTGGGATACAATCCCTACTGCCAAATTGATTCCCTGTACTACTAACAAAAAGTAAGTATTTATAGTAAAGAGAGTTAGCCAACACTAAGAGGTTAAGCACCGCTAGAGGGTGGTGAACTGATAAAAATGTAAGTAAATGCGGTGAATTGTAAAAAGGTCCATAATGATGCTGTCATGGAAATACTTCATCATTTCCCTTTGTAAGTGCTGCCACTGGCTAAGAGCATTATGCCGGATTGACTGATGCCAAGTGTCTGTGTAAATGTGTAGTCTCGGAGTGCAAGTGGCAAGGTGTGGCAAGGTGTCAATAGTGGTGCAAAGAATAAGTGGTGCCATAAAAAGTGGTCTGAGAGTAATTGGAGTCTGTAGCTGCGAGTTATTAGTGTAAAAATATAAGAAAAATAGCGCTGGAAGCGCTAGAGCGTGGCGCTTCTGGTGGTACTAGTGGGCCTATATGAGGTGCGGGTATTGGTGCTATCGGTAGCCAGCCACGATGCAGGCTCATCAGTGCATGCGTGCAGTCTGAGCTGAAAGGGGCGCCATCAGGAATGGTGTGGGCGAACAACAAGATCTGGGAGGAGATGTGGGCGCGCAACTCGATCAGGGACCGTTGATCCAATTTGCGGGCACTAATCAAGATCAGGTCATTCCCGACCTCGCAAACGTTGTGTTGATGGAGGAGCTGGCTTACTTGGTGAACGCTGCAGAAGAATTCCGGACCAATCCTTTGTCTGCAGAGTTCAGCGACAAACCTAACACATGGGCAGAAGCTAAGCGCTCCAGAGACTCCAAGAGGTGGGAAGACGCATACCGTGAGGAACTAGACTTGCTTCATGAGATGGGTGTCTACAAACTAGTACCACAAGCATCACTCCCACCAGGAATGAAGGTCAGGACTGGATGCCCGGTGTTCAAGATTAAGCATGACAAAGCAGGTAATGCAGTATGTTTCAAGGTCAGGCTGGTCTTTCGAGGTTACAAACAGATACATGGATGAGACTATAACAAGACTACCTCACCAACGGCACGCATGGAATCTTGGCGTATTCTGTTGCATATAGCGGCGGTCAAGGGCTGGGATGCTACCCAGATTGACATCAAAACAGTGTTCCTCTACAGCATTCTCCCAGACAATGAAACTCAATACATGAAGCAACCTGACAGATTCAAAGAAGAAGGGAAGGAGGACTGGGTATGGAAATTGGTGAGAGGGCTCTACAGTATGAAGCAAGTGGAGAGGATTTGGAACATAACAGTGAACGAGAAAATGTTGCTTTGGGGGTTCAAACGTCTAGCATGCGAATCATGCATCTATTTTCAGGATACTGACCACGGCACAATCATCGCAGCCCTGCATGTCAACAATTTTTTATCTATTGCAAGCAACAAACAAGAAAATGAGCAGTTCAAGGACCAGATGTGTGAGGTATGGACTATATCTGACTTGGGCCTGCTGCATTTTGTCGTTGGCATCGCTGTCGAGTGGGACAGACCTAATGGGATCGTGAAACTCTCTCAATTTGTGCTCATCAACAGAATCATCAGGCAGTTCGGCCAGAGCAACGCATGTCCCTTGTCTCTCCCCATGGACCCCAACTCCAAGCTCCGCCGAGGAGACTACAAAGACCTGTCCCCAGAAGAATGACGTACCCTTGAATGAATCCCATATCATCAGCTAGTGGGTTGTCTCTTGTACCTGGCGATCTCGACCAGGCCCGACAACACCTTTGGTGTACAACAACTGACTCAATACCTCGACTCGTACACCACAGTACACTGGAACGCTGCGATCCGCTTCGTCAGGTACCTTAAGGGCACGAGGGATCTGCAACTTCATCTCGGAGGGAAAGAACCACTGGTACTCACAGGATTCACAGACTTGGATTGGGCAAGCTGTTTAGATACTCGTCGTAGTGTGGGAGGATATGCTTGGAATCTAGCTTCTGGAGTCGTTTCCTGGGCTGTCCAAAAGCAGAAGACTGTAGCCACTTCTTCGTGCAAAGCGGAGTACATGGCGGCTTATGAGAGCGCTCAGGAGGGTATATGGCTACGCGTGCTCTTAAAAGACATCGGTCACGACCTCACTGCTCACCCAACTGATATGTTCTGTGACAACAATTCGGCTATAGCCCTATCTGAGGACCCTCTGTTGCATGCGTGAGTCAAACACGTCGACATCAAATATCATTTCCTCTGCAAGCGCATACAATTCTGCGAATTACTCCTACGACGCATCCCTTCAAAAGAAAATACAGCAGATATCTTCACAAAGGCCCTGTCCTCCGCCACCTTCCTGTATCTTCGTCCGCGACTTGGGCTGTGCTTATGAGTGCCGGATTCCATGTGAGGAGGAGTGTCTGTGGTGAGGAGTGTTGGAGGTTCACCCCTGATTCACACAGCCACTGATCCTTACCCTTCAGATATCACCATATCACAATGTCATGTCAGGGCTGCTAGCAAGGACCACGTCTACACTATAGTCCCCGAGATGGCCACTACTACAATGTGGCCACTGTTTCCTTTGTCTACACTCGTATATATATCGGACTACATTCAGACAGGACCCTCAGTCACTTATACTGGACTGAGGGTACGTCGTTCATATTTACACAACACAAATAGATCGCTAACTGTACTTTAGAATACTTAACAATTATTCTTAGGTACGGAACAATTCAGTCACTTATACTGGACTGAGGAATACTTAACGGTTATTCTTAGTCTAACCAATAGTCTGGATTCTAACAGAGATCCACCATGACAAGTGTTGAGCAGCACTTGCTCGTATCTGCAGATTAAGAGTTCCACAATAGTCGGATGATCCTCGTCCTCACAAACTTCCAGCTTGGGCTTGTATACTCGAGAATAAGACCTTTTTATTGCATCAACTGGTTCAGGCAAGATTATATATCCCTAGTTCATTACCTTCTGGATCATCCTGTTGAAGGCAATCTAAACCTTCAAAAAAAGCCAGTAGTATGGGGCGTTTCTCCAGTACTTGAGCTCAGTAATAGCTATGTAAGTACCAACTTGAAACTCAAAGTCGGGACACTATGGAATCATTTGACTAAGCGCGAGAAGTGATTGCTTGGTTGCTCTAATGAAGAACATTCCGGGACACCAGATTGACAGCCCATATGATGATTACAGGATATGCGTGTTCAACATGACAATTTTAGCGTAAACTTAAATTGCCAGGTGGAATGGTATGTTGGCGATATGTACTCTGTGGATGGCAGTATTTGCGCACGTAAAATCCATCAGCTGCCCACATGGAAGCATTTCCATCTAATTAAACAGACACTATTTGCTGATGTCAGGCTTCACGTTTAATGGACCATGGGTTCTTCTCTGGGCTTCTCAGCCTAGTGTGAACAGATAGTATAAAAATGCCGACAGAGACCAGTGAGTCGATTTCCTTCCACCGCGGTTCTGGGCATCAGTATACGACCCCTGCGAGTTTTCAATAGCATGATGTCGTGCAGGAGTCTGGGAATGAGCATTGCGTGTGCGGGCATGATTATCTCCGTCTTATCTGTACCAATTCCGAATAAGGACCTTCTTATACATATATCAGATATCTTGTCATCTGATATCATCGATCTGTTTTAAGAGACTGTTGCAATCTTACATGGTGCAGATGCCGTACGGATGCCTTAATATGGCAGAAACCTTTCACCTAAGGGTGGTTTAGAGAAATATTTACGACTGGTGCTGGAACCTATTTCATCCCATTCCGTCAAGCTTTCTCGATTTGAGCTGACAAATTTCAACTTGACGCAGGCTTCTACCGACCATATCGGTGTCGACACAGAATATGCAGTGACCACCAATCCGGCTGTCTGTCGCAGAAAGGCTTCTATTATCAGCAAAGTTTCGCAGCCCAGCCATCAAGCAGGACAAGTGTTCCTTGATTAGTACTCTTTCAGCTGAAGCTATTGCTCCACACAAGACTTCCGGCGGCAAACCACTACAGTACTGATTTGGCTACATGTACTCCAAGATGTTCCTTGTGCAAAGTTTGGAAGCCCGGTTTATGTAATGTCTACGCTTCTTCAAAACCTCATGGAACCTTGTTGGTTTGGCGATCTCGATTCCTTGCTCCTTTCGCACTTTAAGGAGGTAAGAGCCCACTCAATACTCCTTAATTGACGTCAAGAATCCATATATAAAGTGTAACTGAGGGTGAAGATGTCAGTTAACCTCCTGATCTTCCACACATAACTAAGGATGTCACCTCCAGCCAAGCAGCAAATTCCAGATGGCGGTTTCAACGCATGGAGCACCGTAGCTGGCTCGTATGTCTCGTCAGCTCTGAAAAAAACTGTAAAACTAATACCTTCCAGCTGGTTCATGATGACCGCCACACTGGGGTCTGTATTCTTCAAACGAAAGAAACTCAGATAACCATGTTTACTTGAACTTACAGCTATCTATACTCATTCGGAGTCTATCAAGGTAAGGCTATGTATTGAGCTGTTCCACATGATGCTGTATCCTTTGACTCAGATTTCTACACTCGAGTATTCTTGTCCAACAGCACCCCAAGCAAGATTGGGTAAGTTGAACGTGCAATAAAAAAAATCATTCCCAACTGTTGTACGCACATAAGGTGGATCGGTAGCCTCCAACTAACGATGCCTTTCGCGTTGGGAGTCGTCTCCGGTAAACTTTTCGACAAAGGTTATTTCCGCTTCCTGGTCATCACTGGTTCTGTCATCTTCAGCTTTTCGTAAGCACATGGTCATGGTGACTGACCTATTCCTGCTTTAATAAGAGTCGATGTTATTAGGCTCTTCATGCTTTCGTTATGCCGGCCTCAGCAATTCTATCAGGTGGGTTTTCCAGACGATACAACAATATGCTATCCAACTTCAAGTTCATATTAGGTGTTTCTTGCGCAAGGTGTAGGAATGGGTATTGGACTTGGACTCACGTTTGTGCCGTCTGTCAGTATCCTGATGATGCACTTTGAGCGGCGCAAGGCTGACGAAGGGACGTCTCGGATGTGCGCGAGGAAGGTCGCGGTCAGCGCGGGCAAGCGACGATGAAATCTCGACTTAGTTCACGTGGGGAACTGGAGTTCAACGGGAGAAGTTTAGATTGTGTATTGTACGGACAGAATGCAACTATGGCGCGCACCTGGAGTTCAATGGGAGAAGTTGAACTCCATGTGGGCTAACATGAATTGAAAAACTACTATTCTTTGCTGCTGTTAGCGTCTGCAGGTCCGCGATAAGATGAAGATTGAAAAACACTTTCGTCAGCGCTCCTAACAGTTTGTGGAGTTCCCTCCACCATTGAGACGTGAACTCCGAGTCACGGTCGCTCACAATGGTGCTAGGCAGCTCATGCAGCCTAACGATCTCCCTCAGGTAGATCTATGACAGCTCCTTAGCCGTCAGCGTAGTTCGCACCGGTATGAGGTGCACCATGCTCATCATGCGGCATATTACCACCCAGAGGTAATCAAACCCTCTGGACTCAGGAAAGGGACCTACAAAGTCCATTCCAATGGAGTCCCAAGGTTTCACCGGTATGGGTAGCTGGTGTAGCTTCCCGGAAGGGAATCCAGGGGGCAACTTTGCCCTCTGACACGCTGCGCATGAAGCACAGACCTTAGTCACTTCTTGGGCCATACGTGGCCACCAATACCATCTCCGGATGTAGCCCAACGTCCAGGCAGCACCAAAGTGCCCCACCAGTGCATGGGCCTGGTCCAAGACCCACATAACAATGGTTCGTGTACGGGGGAGGCAGACCACTGCCACCCCTTGATGGTTCTCCATCGTGATCAGTCCACCAGGCTCATGCCTGAACTGAGGATGGTCGTCAGGATTGGCGATTATCTTGGCAAAGAGAGAATCATTGCCATAGTCCTGCACCACTTCCTTCTGGAAGTTGTCGCTGACCAGGCTAGGGGGCTGGGCTGAAGGCAATTTGCCTTTGAGCATCTCCGCAAGCGTAACGGGTATATCGGGGCGCTCGTGCTCCCCAGTAGATGCTGGGTCCACGGCTTCATGCTCCTTGAGCAACTGGGCGGCTACATCCCGCTCTTCACGCTGCTCCCTGAGGCGAGTGCTTTGCATTCGTTCATCGTCATGCATAGTGCATACTTCCAGGACATGCTCCCTGAGCTCCTGGTATCGGTGGAGAGGTAAGTCCTCTCCATCAGGGTCTATGCGGCAGTCTGCCTGCACATACTCATGAGGCTCATGAGCCTCCCCAACTACATCACTCTCAAAGTAGCGTGACAAGCAGTCTGCCACTTTGTTGAGTTCACCTTTAACATAGGTGATGTCGAACTGGTATCTCGACATGTAGTCTATCCACCGTCGCTGACATGGTGACAAGTGCACCTGAGTTTTGAAGAACTCAAGGGCCTTGTGGTCCGTTATGATGTGGATGGGATATCCCATCAGCCTATCCTCCCACTTGAGGAGGGCCTCGAGTATGGCAAGAGTCTCCAGCTTGTGCACCGCATAGTTTTGTTGGGCCGTTGTGAACTTCTTTGACATGAACCCTGCTGGGCGGCACGTCTGCCAGCTGCTTTGTTTTACTAATTGTTATTTACTACACAGCATGATAAACAAAGTAAGGTTGTAATTTTTTACAACGTCCTGTGGTCTAGCAAAATATTGTCAGTCTATATTCTTTCTACTGCACAATTCAAGAGTTCAAGTCCCCCTTGTGTAATTGTTGAATAGTGTGTGGTTTTTTGCGTTCATGAGAGTGGCATAATGGAACAAAGCAATGGGACGGTTAATCTTAGTGGACCTGAGTCCTGTCCAAACTAATTGAAATGTCTGTAGTAAAGTGCTGTAGCCTAGTACACAATACTAAAGTAATATTTATGTATAATCCACAGAATGTCCTGTGGTCTAGCAGAATATTGTCAGTTTATGTTCAATAGATTCATAATAGACTCGTCAGTGGCACAACGGAATGGTTAATCCTGATGAAAAATAACCAACGGAAAAGCCAAGAATTATAGTAACTAAGGATTAAATTACTTGTCTGATGTGTATTCCTCCTCTTCATTAGATTCATGTAATGCGTCTGAATAGAACAAATCCTCATTACGCAGGTAGTCTGCTGTAAAAAATGCAAAGTTGTCCGGTGTATATGGCCCCTAAGGTCTGGAAAGTGTGATGTCTTCATAGTTTGCTATCAGGCCTGACGATGAAGATGGAGAGGGTGACTCTGACATATCAACAGACACATTATCAGTACAACCAGCTTGATTGAAAGGGCCAATCAACCTACATTGACCATGTTTTGCTCTAGCGTGAAATTCTTGTTCTGTTGAAATAAATTAACTATGATTACCAGTGCCAAATTATACTCATGTTGTTGATACAATTTGTTAATCCTTCTCTGATCCTCATGTTGAGTCATACATGTCTCATATTCCTCCCAGTCCTGGACATTGTTACCAGTAGGTAGGATTGGAGAAGGAGATTGTTGGAAGGGGGAAGACTGGATTTGAAGAGCTGTTACATCAAAAAGTGGTGGAAGATTTTTTTCGTCATCAGTCGCCATATATTTGCTGCTCCTGACTTCCGTTTGTCCACCATCACTGGCCGCCATTGTCTCCATCGCTGTTAGTCCTTCTGCTCCTTCACCAACAATGGATAGAGGTGGCAAAGAATCATCGTCCATCTCCTCTTCCACAGGAATGAATAAAGGGGGCAAACCATTGTCTTCAGTCTCCTCTTCTGCAGGAATGAACAAAGGAGGCAAAGAATCCTCTTCCATCTCCTCTTCCACAGGAATGAACAAAGGTGGCAAAGATTTGTCTTCCATCTCCTCTTCCACAAAAATGAACAAAGGCAGCAAAGATTTGTCTTCCGTCTCCTCTTCCACAGAAATGAACAAAGACAGCAAAGATTCGTCTTCTGTCTCCTCTTCCACAGGATAAACAAAGGCGGCAAAGATTTGTCTTCCATCTTGTCATTCACCACAATGAATAAAGGAGAGATACCCTCTAAGTCAGGGTCACTAATGGATGGATTAGGGATATCCACCTGGTCATCATCAGTTTCCCCCAGCTCCATGAATGTCCTGCAGACATGAGCTGCTGGGGCGGAAGGAAGTTGGGATGCTGGTTGAACCACAATGCAAGAGTTTTCCATTGTAGGGCCATAGACCAGTCCAGGTTTACTCTGACTGTAGAGGTGGTGGAATGGATGTTGTGCATTTGAGGGTTTGATATGTGTTAAGGATGGCCATTGGGGAGAGTCGACATCAGGGAGTGGTAAGATGGGCCATAGAGAGGCAGTCTTGAGAATCAGGCTGCTCACCATCAATACTGTTGATATGGGACTCAATGCCTGTCAATTGGCCTGTCCAAGCAGGATCCATGGACCTGGCAACAGAACTGACAACGGAAGCAGCAACAGACTTGCTGCCAGCAAACAGGCGGATCATATCGTTGGCCGTTGGCACATGTTCCGTCCTATCCAGCGACTGCCACTTGTCTAGGGCTAGAAGCATCCGCTGGTGGCCCCTGGTGGATCCGCTACCTGCAAACACACGGAGCAAATCGTCTGGTGCTGGGACGGACACCAATCCATCGGATGGCAATGTCATGGGCGGCCGGCAGTTGCATGCCAAGAAGCTTTCAAGAGAGTGGAAGCCTTGCTGATGTACGAGAAGGCAATGCTCCAGCATTTCATTGCTTAAGACCTGAACATCCTCTCGGCCAATGTAGTTCCACCAATCACAGCCATACAGATTCCTGATAAGACCTTGACAGCCATCAACAAACTTCAGGATCTCTGTGGGCAAAGTTTGCTGATTTTGAAGAGGGAAAAATCAGCTCATGCTTTTGATAATGTCTGGGACATTGCAGACCATATTATTCAGTGA
>QFEW01002782.1:0-29395 GCA_003316525.1 Termitomyces eurrhizus
ACTGGGGTGACACTGCAGTTTTGTCAGGTGCACAATATTTCTGTCAGTGAGTTGAAGGAGCCACTACTCCTTCAGTTAGGCACTGTGGGCAGTCGAGCTGCAATACAGTTTGGTACGCAGATGAGTATTGCCTGTGCAAAATCAAGAACAAAAGAGTACCTGAACATAGCAAATTTTGATTGTTATGACATGATTATAGGCATGCCATATATGAGGAAGCACAACGTTCTCTTGATTTCAAGAATGAGATAGTAGTGGATGGCACCACTATTCCTGCTGTGCAAGTGACCATAAATAATGGCGATGGACGTCTCCATCAACACTGCGCCACAGAAAAGAAGGTGTTAGTCAGGTGACACTGACTCAACGGCAGCAGTAAATTGCCTATGGTGGAGAATAGAGAAGATGAGGAGCAAGCTCATGTGAGCTTGCCAACAAATAGTCCAGCAGTGTTGGTGCTGAAAAGCAAGGCTGTAGAGTACGAACATACTCTGAAGAGGGGGGAAAACCCCAAGATGAAGTGTGAAAGGCAGAGTAAGCCTGAGGACAAGCGGCCTCAGCACACAGCAAGCACAGAGTGCCAACCGACATCGTTGCGAGTAAAAGTTGAGGACTTGGTAACAGATGACAAACAGGAAATGATGGAGGATGAGGCATCCTCCACACATATGAATCGGTCAATCTGGGATTGACCGGTACCTCATTCCACGTTTGAATGGGTGTTTGACCCATGGATGCCTGCTGAGTGGAATGAGTTAGTGGCATCAATGTATGTGTGGAATGGACCATGCTGGAGCAATGACGAGATATCACCACTGAGTGAGGTGTTTTTTGATGGACTGTTTGTGACATCGTGGAGAAGCAAGAAGGCAGTGCCTGTACAACTACACATGCCGGATGACAGTGAGCTGAGGATTACTGCCTTCAGAGAGAAGTATGGCTGCCCAGCCGCACAAGTGAAGTTGCCCAGGCATCCACACAAGGATGTGGACTGGAAAGGCAAAGGTAAAACCAGTGGTTTTATGGAGGAGGACATTCTGGACCTACGATTGCAGTGGCAGCAGAAATTCCGGGATATCCTGAATGGAACCAAGGAGGAATTACCTCCTTGGCATGAGGTCAACCATGAAATCAACCTTATTGATGAGAATAAGGTGTATAAATATTATTTGCTGCAATGTCCAATGGCGCTGCAGCAGCAGCTCTGAGACAAGACCAATTGGTACCTGAGAGCCCACTGGTGGGAAGCCCAACCGGCATCCCAAGCTGCTCCGCTACTGTGCATTCCGAAGAAAGATGGTATCTTGAGGATGGCATTGGATGCTTGCCAATGCAATGACAACACCATAAAGGACGTGACGCCACTCCCAGATCAGGAAGTGATTCAAGAAGATGTAGCCAGAGCAAAGTTCAGGTCAAAAATCAACCTGACGGATGCGTATGAGCAGGTGAGAATTCGCTTGTCTGATATTCCAAAGACAGTGTTTTCGTCAATCATGGGAACATATGTTGGCAACATTATGCAGATAGGAGACTGTAATGCTCCTGCAACGTTTCAGAGGTTGATGACCTCCATCTTCTGGAATGTCATCGGGAGGTTCATCCATATATATCTGGACAACATATTCATATACTCCAATTCAATCAAAGAATACAAAGAGCATCTTTGTGTCATTTTTGAGCAACTGAGGTCTAATCTACTGTACTTCAAGTGGAAAAAATGTGAACTATATGCCGAGACAGTAGACTGCCTTGAACACAAGATTGACAGTCAGCGTATTCACCCTGACCAGGACAAAATCGATCACATACACAAATGGCGTGTGCCTCGTAGTTATAATGATGTCCAAAGATTCGTAGGACTGGTGAACTATATCGGCAACTGTCTGCCCAATATTACAGCATATACTGGACCCTTGATGTCTATTATGCAGAATGGAGCTCCATTTATATGGAGACCTATACACCACTGCTGTTTTGAGATAATCAAGAGGATCTGCTCAAAGACACCAGTCATTTGTCCCATAGATCCCAGATGTGATGAGCCAATTTGGCTCATCTGTGATGCCTCAAAGACCGGAGTTGGAGCAATGTATGGCCAGCGGGGTTCATGTTGAGGAAGTTCATCTCGGCCCAACAGAATTATGCAGTCCATGAGCTAGAAACGCTGGTGATACTTGAGGCACTCCTTAAGTGGGAAGACAAACTGATGGGATACAAGATCCACATCATTACAGACCATAAAGCACTTGAGTTTTTCAAGACTCAAGCAACGCTGTCCTCCTGGCAATGCCAGTGAATTGATTATATATCTTGCTACAACTTTGACATCACATATGTCAAAGGCGAACTGAACAAGGTAGCTGACTGTCTCTTGGGATATTTCAAGAGTGATAGAGTTGGTGAACACCACGATATGCACAATTATGTCGATGCAGATATTTGTATTGATCCCCAAGGCGATGATCTTCTGTACCATCACTACAAAGAGGTGAAAGAGCATGTGATAGAGCTTTGGGCCATGCAAGTGAACGAACTGCAATGCAGCCAATTGCTGCAAGAGTGGCAAGAGGCCCGAGACATAGAAGCTGAGCAACTAGAACAGGCTCAGCCAAAGGGGGCGACAATGCCACATCATAGTGCGACAGAGAGCAGCCTTGGACTGTATGGCCAAGACATCATGCTTGCTGACGTGTTATCGCCTACAGGAGAGTATCATAACCCTGCTGTTCCTCAACCCGATGAGTACCTATGGAAGGTACTTAGGGGTTATAGCCGCGATGTGTTCTACACCAAAATCTGGCAAAATGCAGACGCTTACCCACGCTTCAGCGTGGATGAGAAAGGACTGATATGGAATGTTTGAGGATGCAACGTGGTGTGTTTGCCATGCAACCAAACACTGATCACGCAGATCATTACTCAAGCACATGAGATTGTTGGTCATTTTGGAACCAACAAAACAATGGAATACCTGAGGCAGTGGTACTGGTGGCCTCAAATGCAGAAAGAAGTGATGCACTTTTGCCAGACCTGCGAGGCCTGCCAGCAGTCAAAGACCAGCAATAGGAAGCCAGCAGGGAAATTGCATTCCCTGCCTATTCTGACAAAATCTTGGGACTCCATTGGAATGGACTTTGTTGGCCCATTCTCTGAATCCAAAGGTTATAACTACCTTTGGATGGTGATTTGCCATATGACCAGTATGGTGCACTTGATACTGGTGCACATGACCATTACTGCATCTGTGTTATCTTGGATATACTTGAAGGAGATTGTAAGGCTACATGGCCTTCCAAGTTCAATTGTGAGTGATCAAGACACAAAATTTACGTCTCACTGGTGGCAGGAACTTCACAAGCTCTTGGGGGCTAAACTGCTCATGTCCACCTTGTTTCATCTGCAGATGGATGGACAGACAGAGTGAGCAAATAGAAGTATTGCCCAAATTTTTTGTACGGTGGTCCAACCAGACCAACGTGACTGGGTAGATAGAATACTGCTGACGGAGTTTACGATCAATGCGAGTGTGAGCACTGTTCGAGCTCAATGGAGGATACATGCCCTCCATGCTGCAAGAACTCAGGACAGACGGAGTCGTTCACAAGGGGGTGAAGAACTTTGCACAGCAAGCATTGGAGAATCTAACCAGTGCACACAATGCTATCATTGCCGTGCATGTTATACAGGCACGACATGCAAATAATAGGCAGAGTGGCAAGCCTGAACTAACGCCTGGGACGTTAGTATATCTGTCGACCAAAAACTTGAATCTTCTGAAAGGAAGGGCAAGAAAGCTGTGCCCAAAATTCATTGGGCCGTACAAAGTCTTGGTTGCAGAACCAAGCACATCAAACTATGTTCTGGAGCTGCCTGCAGCTCTGCAAGCACGTCGGATTGTGCCTAAGTTTCATGTGTCGTTACTTAGGCGATATAATGCAAACAATGATGCTTTGTTTCCCAATCAGGTGATGCCCAAGACATATGATTTTGGTGCCAGTGACAAACAGGAATGGTTTGTTGAGGATATTCTGGGCCATCGGTGGCAGGAGGGAATGCACCTTGAATTCGAGGTACGATGGAGTGCGGGTGATACAACATGGGAGTCGTATCACACATGTGCCAAGTTGGCAGCGTTGGATCAATACTTGGAGCTGCAGGGTGTGAAGTGCCCAAATCAGCTTGCTAAGCGCTCATGTGCTTAGCTTAATAACAGTGATAAGATCTAGATTGGATCAGTCGGGACTTGGCTCAAAAGCAGATCTGATCCAGATCAGACCACAAGTTTGTCAGATGGATAAGATGGAGATTCATCCATCTGATGAGATAGTATGGATTGTGATGCAGGATGGATGGTCGGATCAGGTTATGTAACCTGACAATGGGAAATTTATTGTGTTTTTTTTCCCACTGACACTTCTACAATTTTGTAGTCCCATGTTGTACCCTTACCAGTGTATGACCAGTGAGCCACAGCCTCAGAACCCACAGGGTTCTGGAGGAGGGGGGGATCGCCCCCAGCAAAACACTCAGCAACCTGTAACAACACCGAGTGTGGCGTCGTATTTGATGGTGTCCCAGTTTGGGCAGAACCCAGCCCAATTTGGACAACCTCTGCAGTTTTATCTGCCATTTGTCCAGATGCCATACTTCCCAGGACCAGCTGGTCCTGGACAGCAGATGGAAGGACAGGTGATGTGGGGTATGCCAATGCCAATGCAGCAGGCACAGACCCAGAGTGCAAGTACACTCCTTTCGAATGAGAAAGCACTAACTGCACCACAGGTAGCACCCATGGATGTGGACTATGACACGGGGCGTCAGTCACAAGGAAAGAGCAAGGTGACACAATCTCGACAACAGCAAGATAGGACGCCGCCCCTGCAAGATGCGTATAGGAGAGACTGCAGGCAATCACCTCCGAGGAGTGCCTCAGGAAATGGTAGGGCACAGGCAAGATGAGCCAGCATTGAGGGCACAAAATTGAGGTCAACCCCAACCTTGAACACTGCCTCGACAAGCATTGCCGTCACCTCATTGTGCACCATCTCCACAGCGCTTATCGTATGTGAAGAAAGGAAAAGAAAAGGAGATCAGGACACCTTTGGAGGTTCTGGACCCTCAGGCAGAGGCAGTCTGGAGACAACTCATTTCTGCTGGCCAGCAAGTCCATGTTTCTGGCAAATCCTGTGGCCCAGGTGGTGATTACTGGCCTGCTTGATGAGATCGTTATGCTGCAACAGCGTAATGACAATACGATCAAGACATTCATGAATGCCATGAAAAAGCGTCTGTCATCAGAGGAGGAGCAGCCTGAGGCAAAACGCCTCAGCATGCATGATGTAGTGCCGGAGGTTGGGTTGCAGAAAGCAGGAGGTTCAGAGGTGTGACAGGCACCTATGAGGCAAAGAGAAGCTGGAGAACTCACGCCAACGCTGGCCAAGCTACATGATGAGCTTGTGGAGGTTGACGCTAGTTTACGAGGATTGTCCTCATCAACACATGCGCCCTCCCAGCAGTTGGGGACAAAGTGGCAGGATGAGGTGGCGCTGTTGGAAGTGGAGTTAGGAGCAGATGTTCTGTGAGGAGCAGACAGAGCAGTGATGCGTTTTGGGGCAGTGGTGCAGTTTGAAGCACCACTGAGGGTGTATGCATCCACGGTCCCCATAAAGGACACAAGAACGGACAACAAAGTAGAAGGATGACTCCTAACATTAGTTGCGCTCAGTCTGAATGAACCGAGCGACAGAAGGAGAGACCCCCACTAAACACCAAGTGCGTTTAGACAAAAAATGCAAGAGAGAGGCTCAGAGGAAGCACAAGGCCGCCTGGCAGGCGAAGGTCAATAAAGACCAGGAGGAGCAGGCCACAGGCTGTATCCTGGATGGCCTGGGCATGTTCATCAGCAGGACAACTGTGGAGTGGTCAAATTGGTTCTACAGCGGGGCACTAGACTGCCACTTTTACTACTCCCGGCTCACAAATACGGTGTTTGTGAGCAATGAAGCTTTAGCCATGAAGACGTATGAGAAGGAGAAAGAAGAGAGGTACTTTCATACCTCGAAAGAGCTGGACTGTGTAGTGCCGAGGAGATTCCCGATGAATCCTCAGCAGTTGCAAAAGCTCCATGAGCTTTCACAGAACAAGTTCAAGTCAGTGTCACTGCGCACTGAAGTGTATTACCTGTTGCGCAAGTTTCAGCGCATCAGCATCAACTACTATACCATGCTGTGGGATAGGATGATGGCTCTGGTGTGTACACCAGAGTACAAACACATTTTGCCTTCCCTTCACCTTTCTTCCCATCACATGAACATCGTGACCAATGCGGCTACTGCCATTAACATCACCAATGCTGACGTGCTCTGCACCATGCTAGCCAATGGCGTACCTGTAGAGTGGGTAGACCATGCTTATACCTTCAGTGTGGTCTACCTTGAAAACCATTTTCTTGCAGCCACAGCATCCATTGACCATTTCTGTGAGGTCGATGATGAACGCCATCATTGACTGGACATCTATGGAGAGCCCCTGGCCATCACGTGGTGGGACGATTGGCGATTGCCCACAGACAATGATATGATTCATCTTCATGCATTGCTAGCCCATGAGTTTGCTCAAGGTCATGAGTACCTTGAGAGTGGACTGTATTATCCCATGGGGATGAATCCCAACTGTCAAGATTTGTGGCAATGCTGGTCTCGACATGGGCCATATCCCCCATCTCCAGCACATACTGCCATGTCAGTTCAGGCTCTTACAGCCTCAACATTGTCAGGTCCCATCGCCTCATCATCATTGGTTAGCGTCAACACTGAGATGAGGATCGATATGGCCAGCAAGTTGTCACGTCCGCTGTCTGCATAACTATTGTAGGCGGCTCATTTTCTTTTCAATTCATACTGTCGGTTAACGTTGGTGTTGTATTTTTTGACAGATGAAATGGACATTCTTGAGCCGTGGAGGACCAGAGTGCCTCCACATTGGACTACTTACTGACCTAGATGAATTGTCCCTCCTTACATAGAGACTGCTTACTAGTTTCAAAGGAGGGCATGTAACATATCATAGTGTAGCTAAATAATTAATATACAATTATATTAATCATATACTATTATTGTGTACATATCAGCTGGCTGCCTTACATAAGGCAGCCAATTTTACTGTCATACGTAGTACTAGAATCGTATACCAATCTGGTTCTGTGGTGTGACCGTAAGGCTAAGCTTTTACTTGACTTTGTTTCAGGCATTGTCCAGTCCAGCTGCATTATAAAGAAAGGGTCCTGCATTATAGTAGTAGTAGTAATGGTTACTCTATGAAAAGAAAATGCACCGAGTATGGGGCCCCACCCTTCTGGAGGGCCTCCTTTAAATAGCTTATCCAGGAGTCTCCAGCCTGGGGGTCTGTCATCCCAAGAAGAGTCATTCCTGTTGGGGGGAGGTCCTGGTCTCCACACAGGAGATGGTGGAAGTGGCAGGCCAGTAAGTCATCTCCAGGAGTCAACTGGGAGTAGCAGCAGTAGTCGTGAAGGATTCTGCAGTACTGGGTTAGTTGGCGGTGTTGGGCCAGATGCCAGGTCAGATCCTGGGTTGCATGGTAGTTGTCCAACTCAGGAGGGCTAAGCCTGCATTGGGGGCTGTGGGGGGTCCTGCAGGTCAAAGTGGGGTGGGGGATCATGGCAAAAGTTTAGCTTGGGAGATGCCAGGATGGTTGTGAAGGGCAGGGCTAGGGTTGTTGTAGGTGTAGGGCATCAATTATTGTTGTCATGAGTAAGCTCATTGATGTAGCACAGTATGTTGTCTGTACTGGAGGTGTCAGCCTGGGGTCTCCCAGAGGTTACTGGAGGCAGAGGTCAGGCATTATCTGTTTGTGAAAGCAGTTCCAGAGGTCCCCAGGGCTGTCCTCAGGTCTCAAAGATGCTAGGAACAGAGTTAGCCCTATGGCAAGTTGATAGATCTACCATGCAGGCAGCAGGCTGATTGAATAGTCCACCTGTTGGATTGAGGAATTGCAGTATGGCTGAGGCATTTTGTCGTTCTTTCTATTGCTGCTGCTCTGGAGTCAGGACTGCAGAAGTTGCCAGGGTTGGCTCCAGGAGTTTCCATCAGATGTGGATTGAGCAACCAGGGTCTGTGGGGTCATTGAGGAGTCAAGGA
This sequence comes from Termitomyces eurrhizus, assembly GCA_003316525.1. NCBI lineage: Eukaryota > Fungi > Basidiomycota > Agaricomycetes > Agaricales > Lyophyllaceae > Termitomyces > Termitomyces eurrhizus. The sequence goes on from QFEW01002782.1 coordinate 8,160, forward strand.
GAGGGGTACATATGGACTTTGCCAAGCAGTTGCTGCAATTTTTTGTGGAGGATTGTGTTGTGCCTATACTTTACTACAGCCTGTTCCAGGAGTTCTCCCTGAGTGAGTCATTTTTCTAACTTGACTAGGCAGTGTGCCCAGTCCTCCAGGAAGCCCTTGAAGTTGTTGTGTTTAAATTCCATGAGTAATGCCCTTGTCTGTTGTGCAAAGGTCTCTGATGAGATCCTGAATGAACAGAGCATCTCATCACGTTGATTCTCATACTCCTCAAAGCATCATTGCCCTATAGGCAATGAAGGGGTCTATGCAGATGGGGCAGTGGTCAGGTATTGTTGAGGCTGGTAGTCATAGTAGGAAGATTGGCGGGGTTGGGGGGCAGCACATTGGTAACCATAGTAGGGGGTGGAAGTAAAGGGGCCCTTGCTCAGGAAAATCAGGCAAGGCCCACTGGATATGGGTGGGGTTTCTGGCAGACCCCTGGGGATGCTCCAGTATGAGAGGACCTCCACAATGGCTAGGTTGGGTGGAGGGGCCCAGCTGGCCAAGGATCTGAGGTCATAGAGGGACAGATCAGAGGCCTAGTGGTGGTGGAGGCATTGGTGTTTGTATGGGAGAGGTGGGTAGACAGGGCAGAGGGTCTGCATGGAGTAGTGGTCAGTTGGTCTGGTAGCCTGTGGGATAGTAGGTGTGAGTATACATAGCCATCAAGAACAGTGTAAGGAGGGAGTCTTGATATTATGTCAGATTCCACTGAGTCAGGGGCTTTCTGGGAAAGCCATGCCCTTATGAGGTGGACTTGATCTGCATGTACTCAGGTGTCTGGAACTCCAGACCATGCTCCAGAGTTCAAGATGCAAACAAGGGATTCCCAGGATAAGGGACTTAGTCTGGGAATTGGAGAAAGTTGAAAGGATGATGGGGTTAGGGTCAAGTTGAGAACTGGGGGTTCTAAGACAAGACCGGAGTTAGTAAACTTTAAGTTGTGAAGTGTGTACCAATCTCAAGAGCACATGTGTAAGTTAAGCATGTAAGTCAAAGTGTGCTAGTCAGTGCATACCAGTCAATCAAAGAGCATGCAAACAAATCAGTATAATATCAAGACTAGTGTACTACAAGTAGATAGCTACTCTTTAAGTATGTGCAGGGGTCACTCCGGATTCCTGAGGGGTTCTGGGGTGTCTGAGATGGTTCTGGGAATTAATGGGCAGTAGTAGAAGGGGGAGAATTGTATACCAGAGATTGCATCTGTGGAGTGCATGATCAATTGGTGTGGAGGAAAGGTCGTGATGCATGATGCATGATAGCCAGGGTGATTGCCATGATCCAGTTATTGATTGCAGGGTAATAGTCATGCCAGCAGGTGGTTCTGGGGTCTGTGATGCAGGGCTGTCAGGGGGCATGCTTGATAGCAGGGATTGATATGTGTGATGGCAGATCTGATGGTCACAATGGCAGGGTTTGTGTTGTGGGGTCAGCAGAGGAGTCCTGGATGAGGTTCCAGGTGGGGGGGTCATGACATTGTCTTTCAAAAATTCACTTCTCTGTTAATAGGCTTCTACTTGGGGTGAGTGCATTAAGGGGCATTATAAGCCTACTGACACTTGTCAGTCTGGAGACTCAAGCAACATTCTTGGACACAGGACATCTCTGGCTTTGGCACCCCAATACAGGCTTTACTTATCAGTCTCAACCACCATTTATCAGCCATTGAGCACCCACTATCCATTGATTTTGAGCACTCAGAAGACTCAGGGCTCATAATACTAGCACAACAATGGGAAGGTGACTCTGACCAAACCCCAATCAATTCTGAAAGAAGTTAGCATTAAGTGCTGCCATTTGTCAAGGCACTAAAATCAGAAGTATAAAGAATCAATGATGACAAGACATGATATATGTCAAGGCACTAAAATCAGAAGTATAAAGAATCAATGATGACAAGACATGATATACTAAAGCACAACATTGCAACTGATCAGAAAATGATACAACATTTAGCACTGGAGTTAGCACTCATAGTGTCTGTCAAGGATTTTCTGACCATATCCCAAAGTGATCTGGCCAATTGGACATACATTAAAAAGTGAGCAGACTCATACAATTCTAAGTAGTTTTAGAGTTGCCATGGCCAATAAGCTGTAATGCTGTTGGTTGCCATCACCCATGTGCTGCTAGTTGCCATTAACAGATTTCTATTGATGATGTCCAAAAGTTGATCAGTAGCAGATATGGTTTATGGCTGCTGACCAGTACAAAATGTGTTTGGGCATGCTAAGTGTTGAGAGAGTCCCAGGCAGTTCTCAGAGAACAAGTTGGAAACAAGTTGAATGGCAAGTTTTGATGAAGGTTGGTAATGGTGATGTAGTACTTGGTTGCAAGTAGTACTGATAGTTCTGGGGCTTTCTTGAAGTCTTAGAAAGTTGCCTCTAATCAACACTGGTGCTTGATGATAAGGTTGATATATTGAGTGCTTCACAAAATATCAAAGATCCTGCAATGCAGAGGGTTTCAATAAACTCTAGCCTAAGTGATTCACTCCCTGGGAACCACCAAGCCTTTGCCTATCAATTGCCTGTCTATTCTCTACTAAACTTGGGCTATTTATACTGTTTTTCTGGTGCACAGATCACTAGCTACACATGACTCTTTGTTGTAAATTCCCCAGCCTCAATAACATATTTGATAGTCTAATTTCCCTTTTGGGAGGCATGTTTTGGTGCCACCAGTTCCACCATTCAACTTCTTGTTCTTATAAGGGCACCTCTAGAGGCTGTGGCTCAGTCATACAGCTGGCAAAAGGAGATCTAAAGTGTATTAGAGTATGTACTGACAATATCATAATAACTACTCACCTGGCAGAGAGAAATCCAAAGAGAACAAGTCTAGGGATTCCCTATGCCAGGTTGGATGCTTCTGGGGTCTCTAAAGCATGGAAAACATCTGTACAGTACAACAAAACCTTAAAAACTCAAAAATTGACTAACCAAACAACTGTGCAAATAAAGCAGGAAAACTCCAGCTTATATAAGCAGTCTGGAAGCAGTGCTGAAGGGCCCACACTTGTTTGAATGATAGCTAAAGAACCAGAGCACTTCAAAGGCTGAGAATAGTACTAACAGATAGTGTTGAGAATAGAAACAGCAAAATGAGAGAATGATAGAAGAAATAAGGAAATGAATGAAAGAAGAGTGAAGGAATAAGGAGTAAAAGAAGGAAGAAATAAGGAGTCCTCTGACAGTTTCACCATTCCTCTGGATGTTTCTGATTGCCACTTCCCTATTTGCTCCAGCTCCATTTAGAATGATCACATTCATAGATCCTTCTTTTCCCTTTTAGTCATGTCAAATTGGGCATTGTCAGATCTGATCTTGATCTAGATCATCACAAATTGATCCCATTTCATCACTCCTGCCAGCTCTCATGCTTCTCCTCCCCATTACAGTAGTTGAACTATTGTTGAGCTGATAGTTTAAGCTGGTCCCTGCCTATTGTTCTGTACTTTTCTATGTATTTATTGGGATGTTTTTGGAGATATATTTTTATTGAGACTGCTACCAGGAGGCTTACAGTTTTCAGCCCATAATTAAATGTTTATTTTGACTTCTGGTGCATAGTGTGTCCCTGACTGCTGGTACAGCATCATATCAGTAATTGGTAAGGAATGTGCAGTAAGAGAAGTGCACTAATAACAAAGTGTGCCTATATAAAAGAGGGAGCAGATATAAGTGAGGTGCAGCAAGTGGTGTAGCAAGAAAACTATAAGCTTAGTGGTGTCTAAGCTGTGTGATGCCTGCCATAGATGCAAGGCAGGTGGGTTTTATATGCATAACTATGACAAGCAGGCTAGAGGTGTCCAGACACTTGGAACTATGGACTTAGTCAGTGCAAAACAGATCTGAACCATGAAGTGAATTGAGGCATAAATGGGATACTCTGTTCTGTTAGTAACTATGGTAAGTATTTATAGTAAAATTGAGTTTACCATTGCCAAGGAGTGGTAAACTGTAAGCAATGTAATTAAATGTCATGCATTAAACTAAATAATGAGAAATGAATAAGAGAGCTTTCTGTCTGACTGAAGGAGAGGCACCAAGAGACATCAGGCACCAGGATAAATGCCAAGCTGTCTATCACCAGTAAATGCCATTATTTCTAATCCATTAAGCACTGTCATCAGCTAGCTGTTTCACATGCTGATTGATTAATACAACCTGTCAATGCTTGCTAATAGCATGATGCCAGCTGTCATTCTAGCTGTCACCAGTGCTATTACTGATTGGATCCATTGCTTGCCATACATAGCCACCAGGTAAGGCTTAAAATAGATAAATTGTATGCACCAAGTTTGGAATGAGTGCAGCAAGGTGTCCAGAGCCAATGCTGAGCCTGCTATTGAGGAAAATTTCTTGACACAGTCATCATCACAAATAATTTGTTCATATCTAATCTTGTCAATAACTTGCTCTCTATTACAATGCACTAATGCCTTACTTTGATAGTGAGACCCTGACAATGTCACCAGCACAGACTGCTAGTATGACTTATATCAGCTTAATATCTTTCATAAAGATTGATTGTTCCCTGCTTCATTGTATAATGTGCCATTTTAGCACTGTTCAACTCAAGCAACTCATAAAGGAAGATTTACCCAAAGACCTTGTAATTGCATTTAACTCAGCACTATCTCACATTTGTGAGCCATGTCTAGCTAAAAAACAATATAGAGCACTCTTCCACTATATAGCTAATCAGGCAATCAAAATACTTAAAAGAATTTTTAGTGACATACATGGACCAATGTGTATTGGTGGCCACCAAACCAACAAACAATGGTGGGGAACATTTGTGATGACAAAACATAGTGAATAAAAGCATTTGATATGACAAAAGAAAGTAAGGTCTTTGCTGCATTTAAATTTTTCAAGGCATATGTCAAATGCTATATCAGCTAGAAAATCAAATGCCTTCATCACAACAAGGTGGCAAATTTATAACAATGGCTTTCCTCAATTACTGTAAGTCAGAAGAGATTCAACTTGAATTTACAAATATTGTGATGCTGCAGCAAAATGGTGTCACCAAATGTTTGAATAAAACAGTCAGTGAAGCAAGGCTTACAAAAGCTCATCTGCTGGACAGTTTTTAGACTTATGCACTGAGCATTTATTGACATGTCCATAATTGATGCCCTACATCTGCATTACCATGTAACATTATACTATTCAAAGTGTATAAAGACAGAAAACTCCAAATTGGCCATTTATATATTTTTGAATGTGCTGCTTACATACTTATTAGTTGAGATAAAGCCAAGGACTTGCAGGAACAAAGACTCTCTAGTATCTTCATTAGATATTAGATATCCTAACAAATACAGTATGTTGGATAGAGGATATATATTCTAACTATCAGAAAAATTATCATTTTTCACAATGTCATATTCAACAAGACATGTTTTCCTGGTCTTATGTTAGTGTAAGGGCAATGCTAAATGTCTGCAGAACTCCTTCCACAGACTAGCAGGTGCTGGTAACAAGCTAGAGTTGAGTAGGCATGGAAGCAAGCAAGAGTCAGGCAAGGGACTGGCAAGGCTAATTAAGTAGTCAGACATCGCTAGAGAGCTTACAGTTGATTCAGTGTATAGGCCAGGAGAACACTGCTATTGTTCAGCCTGGGTGTATTCTATCCCACAAGCTGCCTATATATACTATATTGGTGGATGTGCTATTACTAATACTATTTACTAAGTGGGCCTCAGTATATAAAGGAGTATGACTAAAAATAATTGATGCTGAGTAAGGTCCATGCATATGACTCATTAAGGCTGACTACTAAGAGACAGAAGAGGAAAGGATAGGCTGAAAAGCTGATCAGATCAGCCAGGAATAGGCATATTGTTAGACTGAGCTTGGAATAGGTTTGGACACAGTCTGAAGACTAGTCCCCTGACAGTTAGCCAGTCAAACATCACCACCTCTAGAGGCATTTAACAACCTCCCAAACTCTGATTCATACAATTCCAATGAACCACTACAAGTAGCACTCAATACCTTATCAGATACTACCACTGACTCCATATTCAATAATAGTCCACTAATACTAATCCCTAGTGACAGTGAGGACATGTCAGAATCAGTGGGAGAAAATAGAGACTTATTGGATTTGGTGGAAGTTAGCAGAGATTTGTCAGATTCAGTGGGAGCAGTTACTGGTAATCTGGTGCAAACCTATTAAAGTTAACATATAGAATTTCCAGCATGAAGTAAAAATGCAGTACAATAGCAAGAGAGATGTGAGTCCTCACTTGTATGCAAATTTCCACCACTATTACCACTTTCTTCCTATCTAGAGAACCCTCTAGATCAACCTCTATAGAATGTCAATGTTAAGGATGGGCCTATATGGATTATGGTATAGATCTGGATAGATTCAAAGCCTTGCATGCAAATGTCACTATAGCATGCAAGATTGGGGCTCACAATACCAATTCTTGCTTTTACAAGGAGTCATAACAAGCAAAGATACCACCAAAATAGCACTGTGCAATATGTGAGAAAATGAATTCTCTCAAAAACAGTAGAACATGGTAAGCAGTTTTTCTACCCCTAGTCAAAGTAGCTGATGTGGCAGAGTGGCCAGAGCCTAAGAACAAGAAGGAGGTTAAGGCCTTTCTGGGCTTCACCAATTTCTACTGGAGGTTCATTCTGTTGAACCAATGCAGGATTGCCCACCTGAGAGTAGCCATGTGATAAGAAGTATACTTCCTTCACCATTGGATGTCTTCTTTTTTTCAGTCTAATCAACTGCTAAATTGGAGACACTTAGTCTCATCAGTTGGTTTAGCCTTCAACATTTAGTCTGCTTCTAGAATTATATGCTAGCTGCAACACATTTAGGATTTCTCACATTATGTCTGGGCACCCTTTGATCTTACTACTAAGGACATTCCTTTAGCACTGGGATGTGGCACAGCAGACAGCCTTTGATGCCTTCAAATAAGCAGTCACTTCAAAGCCTGTCCTTTTATTCTCAGATAACAACTCTCTCTTCTGTGTTGAAGTCAATAGCTCAGATTTTGCTACTGGAGCTGTCCTCTCTCAGCAGTCAAAGAAGGATGGTAAGTGGCATCTAGTGGCTTTCTACTCCAAAAGTCTCAATACTGTGGAGCAAAATTATAAGATCCATGGCAAGGAGATGTTGACTATCATTTGGTCATTTAAGGAGTAGCAACATTTCCTTGAAGGTACCAGGCATAAGTTTGAGGTGTAGACTGATCACAAGAACTTAGAGTACTTTTGGACAACCAAGAAATGTAACTACCAACAGGCTTGTGACTTCTCCATACATCACAAACCTGGATAGAGCATGAGCAAGCCAGATGCACCTTCCAGGTGAGCTGACAATGGTTCAGGAGCTAGTGACAATGACAATATTGTACTTCTGAAGCTAGAGCTGTTTGCTATCCATGCTCTAGAGAATGTGGTTGGTGAGGGAGAAGAAGTAAGCATTCTTTGAGACATCTGCTGAGGTAACCAGGAGGGCACTCAGGAAGATCTGATAGCCAAGGCTGCCCTGGCCTTGCATGCTTGAGAGAGGAGAGCTGGAGTGAAGTTAGTCTGCACCAATGAGTGATCTTTGGAGAATGATCTTCTCATCTCCTAGGGGTGCATTGTTGAGCAGCACCATGATTCTCAGATTGCAGGCCATTCTGGCAGCTAGAAGACACTGGAGCTGGTCTCTCAGAATTACTGGTGGCCTCAAATGTCACAGTATATTGGCTTTTACACCTTCACCTGTGACCTCTGTCTTCAGACTAAGCCTTGCCATCAGCCTCTCATGAGACAACTCCATCCTCTGCCCATTCTAGCTAAGAATTGGAGTGTGGCCTCAGTAGACTTCACTGTCAAGTTACCAGACTCTTATGGATACAACACTATTATGGTGGTAGTAGATCTCTGTGGCAAGCATGCTCATTTCATTCTGACACACACCACCTGTTCTGCCATGAGCACTGCAAATCTGTACAAGAAGCATGTCTGAAAACTCCATAGGTTGTCAGATGCCTATATCCCAGACCATGGACCTCAGTTTGTGGCAGAGTTTATCAGAGAACTGTATCACCTTCTCCATGTCAAACTCCACACTTCTACAGCCTATCACTCTCAGTCCAATAGCCAGACTGAGCATTTCAACCAAGCATAAGAGTTGAAAACTGTAGACTCAGGGCAGCTCACCAAAAAGAACCAACTCCAACCCATGTAATAAGCAAACTGCCAGCTAGAACAGTAAATGTGTGCAGGAAGATTATAATCAAAGATTGATGGGATGGCAATAGCCAATGAGTGGCTATGCTCAGCAAGGAAAGATTCTGCTTCCCATCAAAGCTGCTATCACTCTGTTGTCCTGACACCAAAACTCATTGTTGACCTACTGCAGGCTCAGGCCTAAATGTCAGTCAGAGAGGCAACTTAGAAAGAGGGGAGGACAGTAGGGAGACAAATAGAGAGAGAGAGAGAAGGAATAGCCAGTGAGATCAATGGAAGAAAGATTAGTCTTGGGACATGTGTCGGTAACATGACCTACTGGTGCCCAGACCTGGTAGTAGGATACACTGGACTGCTGAGCATGAAAACACCACAAACAAACCCCTTACCACATGAATATGCACTGGTCCATGCATAGAAGGAAGAAATATAAAAGGGATGAGATTTCAGGGGAGTTGGGCAAGCAATCACCTTGCCATGGCTTGGAGTCTCCAGGGAGTGGACATCTTAGGCCTTATGCATATCAATTTGCTTTGGGTTCAGTAATAACACTATTTTGACCCATTTTCAAGTGTGAACTTTAGTTTTACATTCAATTAAATCAACTAAAAATTATATTGCTTTTACAAAGTGTTAGTGCGTGCAACTTAGCCCCATGATCTTTGTGAAGTAAGTTTGTATTTAATCAAAAAGATCAGCTCAATTACATTTGGGCTACTTTTACATAAATAAAACTTTGCTTGTGCATCAACATACCTAGTGTCCTCGTGCTTCAGAATGAAGAAGACGAGGACACCAGGAGAAGAAACTACGTATCACGTGACCGTGTTTAGGGGCACCTCCTCAATCCATCTTCAACATAGACGCCGGACCATCATGAGGATGATGATGGTCCTTATCCAAGGACGTCCATTGGATGAGAAGACTTGGGAAGAGAAGCAGCGTTAACATTCCCATCATCTTCTGATTCCAAGGTTGCTGTGTATCCCGATATTAATTTTTACTTGTGACCTCAAGTCAGCTGCCCATGCAGTGTGAAGCAAAAGGCGGTTCTGGAGGTCGAACTTGTTCCTGCTAGTGAAGTGGCTAGCTTCATTCGAAAGCTAAGGCTGCAGCATGACGTTTGAAAAGTGCCCCCAGGAACCAGTAAGACGAAGCTCTTCCCCAGAGCTCGCTTCTTTGACGACTTTCTTCACAATTCACAGTCCTTCAGCTGTGAAGGCTCATGTAAGCATGGGAGTCTGTCGGTGTCGAGTCATTTGTGCCAATGCATGAATGTCAGGAGATCCTGTATCCGTCACACACTAAGTGTCTATCACGCGGTCAAAAGTATTAAACATATCTATTTCGTCGTTGGTCACTTGTTCCAAGGCTCTTTCCTCGGCCGAAGTTATAAAGGCGCTTGACTGCCATGTCCATTCCACATCTTTCGAATTGATTATAATCTTTTGTTTCTACATATTGGATACCTTGCCATCTGGTTTCGCCCATCGTAGCGTAGCTGCCCATGACTTCTCAAGTAAGTCTCAACCCCACTCATCGTAGTGATAATCGCCATATATGATTGAATTGGCACGTCCACAAAGAGCGATTGCGATGATTACCTCTCTGGATCTGAAGTTGACGAAGAGACACGGAAGGTTTGCGATGCTGTTGGTATGTCCGTAACTTACCTCTAGTTAGCATCGACTAAGTGAGTAATCAGAATTAGAGAATTTACCCACGGAGGCATTGAGGTCCTTAAGGTCCTTCTCGAGTTTCAAACAAAAAACATCTTCTGTCGACTCGAACAGTCCGAGAGCAACTACCGGATGTAAGTTGACTTTTTTCCTGAACTTCGAGTCCGTTGAAGTCTGCCTGCGTTGTATCATACACAGCCTCTTGGCCTCCATATGAATTGAAGACTCCATCCAAGAAGTGTATTGCTGAGCCATGTACACCAGGGACTCGCAGAAGCGCTGTCCGCAAGGCTTTTGACTCGTTGGGTCTCGAATGTAGGCGCTTATCATCATATGCACCCTTGGATAATTTTTTTCTACTGTTCGCTAGCTCCTTTAGGATCCGATGTCCCCCAAAAACCTGTTCGCCGAGAATCTGTTAGTCCTTCAAAGGACAAAGTTAGTTGTTTTAGAGGAACAGAGTTGATTAATCTAGTAATCTTATTCTTATAGACTGTGCGTACAGTGGTTCTGGTGGATGACTCAGATGTTAAAGACACGATAGAGGGTATGTCCTTGTTCCTTCGTCTTGCTGTACCATGACATTCATTGTGAGGATCACTAGTTGAGTCATGTACGCTATACATGTTTCATCTTACATCATTCTGATGGAGGCGAGGCGCCTTATAGGTCTGACTGACACTGAATCAGTATCTTCAATCGGTCATTCGCCTCATGAAGTCCAGAACTCTCTATCATCCATCGGGTCTGATTGGGAAAGGGGTGGATCTTTTTCCTCTTTTAACATGAAGGAACCTACTGCTGGAAGTTCAAGCAGTTCTCCTTCTGAATACCGCAAGCTCTCGGACGTAAATGAGCCACTTCCTTCCGACCATGGCCCGTCATCCACCATAACTTCGAAACCTATACCCGTCAAGGACATCTTCAACCCGGATGCAGCACCATCATCTCCACCACAAAAAATTGGTTGGAGCACCTCCTTGAAGAACTTTCTTGATGGTCCACTTGGAATAGACTTGGAGTTAGAAATCATCGCGCATGATAAGCATGTTGTGAGTTGTATGGACCGTCAGAAGCTATCGTGGGGTGTCCAGTATGAGATTGCTCGCGGAGTTACGGAGGGAAACTGGTCGTGGGCCACTGTCGAGGCAAAGGTTCCTCAACTCCATGGATCCAACAGTGAGATTGCATGGAGAGTCAGAAGTATCATGTTAGATAAAGCCCAGCCTCCATCGGCCTCTTACTCTGTATGGTATGCCTCGTTTATTTATTTTTTCGTGCTTCCTCCTCAACTTAATTTCTCCTAGGCAAGAACTTGACCGTGAGCAGGATGCTATCATGGAGGACAAGGGATGTGGATTGGGCCCAATAGGCCATGAAGGTAGCGAGAACGACTGGTATGGTGGGCAAGTCCAACAAACCGCGAAACTTATCGGTGACAAAGGCTGCTATCGCGTTCGCCTCGAACCAATGGAGAAAAAACGCTCTTATCGACTTGCCCGGTTCCTTGGCTCTCGGAGGATCCTGCAGCTCAGGATACCAAAAGATTTGATTTATAAAGAGAATAACCAGTTGAAGAAATTCCTGCAACACAAGTTCGTGCTTTGTGGTCGTGTCTTTGTGCCGTTATTTGCGAAGGATCATGCCGTGTATCTTGTCGAGACGACTGAGAATTGGGATCGACCGGCAGCTGATTGGGCTGGCGATCAGTTTCGGATGTCGTTCAAAGATATCATTAATTGGCACAATCCTTTGCTCTTCAATGCAAACCAGGTTTGTTGTGCCTTTGATTCTCTTAGATGTCATTAATATTCTGTTCTAAAGCCCATAAAGAAATACGCCACGCGTTTCGCTTTGGCGTTTTCTACTTCAATTCCAGTCCTTGAGTTCAAACCGGAAAATATATTCCCTCTTCCCGACGAAAGTGAGTCTGCTATCAGTTTAACCTATCTTGATTCACATATGTCACCAGCCGCTACTTGGCTTACTGAAAAGCCCACCTCTGAGTATATTAAAACGGACGGCTGTGGCTTTATCAATGAAACCGCGTTGAAAATCATTGCACGCGTCCTCAGCTATCACGGTTACCCTGTTGCTATCCAAGGTCGCGTATTTGGAGCAAAAGGCCTCTGGATTCTACATCCGACAGATAGGAGTACCGAGGCCAAAATCTGGATCCGCCCCTCCCAGCGGAAAATCGAATATCGGCTTCCCGTACATCGCTCTCATTTCATATTTGATTTGCTTAAGGTTTCTAAAACTGAGTCGTCGGTCAACCTTTCCAAACAGAGTATCATCAACTTGTCGAACAATGGTGTCTCTGACATCACATTGATTGACATAATGAAGAAAGCGTTGATTGAGGTGAGACCATTGATGAAATGGCAAGGTCCTCAGGCAATGGAGATTCTTTGGAATTTCATCGATCGGATGAGTAGCGTCTCGAGGACAAGGTATGCGAAGGTGGCTACAAGTATGAGTCGTGCGTTGGGATTGAGTGGCCAGGATTGGAAAGATGAGGAAATCGATATTGAGAGAAACGATGATCCTCCTAATGAAAGCAAGGAAACTACTGACGTCTATACCGTCCGCGCTAATAGCAGAGGTATGGCTGAGCGTTTTTTTCCATCTCCTTGTTTCTCTCACACACAACAACAATGGTCTTAGCACCTCCGTTGCTCTCCGAGTACGTCATGGAATTATTACAAGCCGGGTTCCATCCAAAGGACATGAAACTTCTCATGGACAAGATTCGATATCTTGTCGACATGACTATCGAATCTATCGTTGACAGGTTTTCCTTGCCCTTGCCAGAATCTTTGAGTGCCTTCATTGTTCCTGGTTCGTCGATTTTCCTTTGTTGCGGATATTATCGTCAATTCAACTAGATCCTCTCGGTGTCTTGAACGAGGGAGAGGTTTATTATCGTTCCTCCGTTCCCATTGCCGATTCAGAGACCCATGATGTTTTCAGTACACTAACTGGGAATGTTCTTGTACGTCAAGATCTTTGCTTGATCAACTTACTGATTGATACGTCTACCTTAGCTTGGGAGGTAAGATTGTCACTGTCAGCCGTTCATTTATCAGTGCTTAGTCAAATCGAGGTACCCGGTTCGCCTAGCTTCGGATATCCAAAAGGCACATTTTCTCCAGTCAATTATCAACTAATGTCGACTCAATACTTTTTATGCAGGTCATGGCTGTAGACCGCCCAGAGCTCTCTCGTTGGGTGGATGTCCTAATTGTTTCCACTAAGAGTGAAAAAAGCTTTGCAAGTATGCTCTCTGGTGGCGGTGAGTATTTATTATCTATCTTGAATTTTCATGACTAATAATGAGTTAAAACAGATTATGACGGCGGTAAGCATAATTCTGCATCGTCCCTAGGCCTTTAATCGCTTCCTCTAGACACGGTGTTCATCTTGTTCTCAAGCGGCCTTCTAGAGCATTTCAAAAACAAGCCGGTGAAGCCTATCCCACCGAATTTCATGAATGACAACTTCCAGAAACATCCGGAACGGGTAGAGCAGTTTGCCAACCGTGTTTCTAATCTGGCTTCCAAGGACGCGCAGAGAGCATTTGCAGACATTTTGATGTTTGGTATTGACGATACAAAATTCGGCCTTTATTCGAATTGGCAAGATTATGCGATTTATGAATATGGGTATGAAGACCCAAGCTCGGAACGTCTGGCATACATGTAAGACATTTCCCCGAGTCATCATAACGTTCTTAACCGTTTACACCAGTTTTAATGCACTCCTGGACTCCAGCAAGACCGGAGATTCTCTCAATCCCGGTATTTTCGAGAAAGACCAAAAGCAATTCGACAAAAGCATCCCGGAAACTCAATCGTCGGGTACAGGAACGCCTTATATTTTCCATACATTGCGGTGTGCCGGTAAGGCTGCTGGTGATGACCTTCTCCGTGAATACGATGGATTATATGATGAATTGAAGGGACCAGCCGGGGAAATCAAAGACAATGTACTTCTGGAACCGTACAATTCTGCCGCTGACAGGGTCAACCAGCTTGTTGATCAGTGCAGAATGCCGGGTTGCCCCACCTTCGTTGAGAAACTTTGCTCGACACTTGCAGAGGAGCTGAAACGCATTCGAGAGTGCGTTGACGATGCTCGTTCTGCTTATTCGCGGGTGCTCGCAGACCTCAAGCATACACAGTCAGCATCGCCCACTAAGAATAAATCAAAAGCCAAAAAGATTCAACAGCGCAAATTTGATACCAAGATGCAGTACGTCTACGAGCTGTACGATCGTCCGGTCAAAGATATCTTGATCTTCCAGAACGTGAATGAAATCAAAGCATCCTTTGCCTACCAGCTCAGCTCTTCTTTTGGCTTTGATGTAGCTTTCCGGGAGCTATGCACCATGAAAGCTAAGGCTTCTCCTCATGGCATTGCGCCGATTACAAGGTCATTCGATGAAGCCAAAATCATTCCATCGACCTATGTCAGGGCTGCCACCCGACTTGCTGCATCCAATGCATAGCTCGCCACATGTGATGTCTTGTAGGATTCATATGGTACCTTATAACTCAATATTTGCCTCATGATTTTCGTTTGACTGATTTACGAGCATTCTGTGTAACTACAGCATCTTTCTCCCTTTGTGTTTGTTCTGTTTCTTGGTTGCGCCACACCCCTTTGGATACCGGTATCTGTATTACTTGATCTGGTACAAAACACATTCTTGCGTCCTATAGGATGATGCCGATGAATCTTCTCACATCAAGCTTCCTCGAGAACAAGACTAGTCATTGTTGGCTTTACAAACGCACCAGCAAATCCTCGAACATAATTTCTCATTCTTCAGGATACTGATTATCGGGAAATGGAGAAGCACTGACTGGTAATTGGCCTTCCGAGAGTTCCCATAACGGAATCTGGTTCAGCTTGTACATAGTCTCTTGTCAAATTCGGTGGCGTAGTTTGCTGGGTTACTCAAACTTCAAGAACAATCAAACAGATGGGGAAGGAAATGACCCGCAGTGTTACAATCTGGGGCGTAGGACACCGTAAGTGTGCCGACCTTCTTTAGATTCCTTCACACATATCACATATCACATAATATATCACACACCTTTGTCGACTTACACAACAACACCCTCAGTCACTTCTATTCAGACTGAGGGTGAGTCGACCTTACTATACATGATACAAAACATAATACTTACTGTACCGTAGATCAGACTCTGATTTAGTCTGTATTTTACAGGTACAGAATATGTTGGAATCTGAACCGATGGGACCTAGATAACACAGATACTTGTAAGTATCCTAATCTATGGTACAATTAGTCCGTGCATAAGTTTGTAGGTAATGATGTCTACTCACCCTCAGCTTGTGTTATAACAACTGAGGGTGTTGTCCATTTAGTACTGCAATATATACTCTGTTTCTGCTTTGTCTGCATAGGTGTGATGAGTGTGATGAGTGTGAAAGGGTGATCACACCTCTTTGATCGTGCACTTATGGTGTCCATTGTCCACAGATCTCAACACTCCTCCTCACCGTAAGTGCCGCTCCTCCTCGTGCAGAATCCGGTCTCCCCTCAAGCCCATTATCTCCCTCAGCCTGATGAACTTTGGTGCTCGTAGTGCCTTTGTGAATACGTCTGCGATGTTGTCCTTAGTGTTGATGTACCATAGATTGATCTCCCAAGATGCCACTTGTTCATGGAGGAAATGATACTTGATATCGACATGTTTGACTCGAGTATGTAGGAGGGGGTCTTCGGACAAATTAACTGCCGAGTTGTTATTGCACAGCAGTATGGTCGCACTACTTGTTGGGTACCCCAAAGCCTCCATCAACATGCAAAGCCATATACACTGTTGCGCTGCCTCGAACGCCACCATGTACTCCGCCTTGCAAGATGATGCTGCCACCGTCTTCTGCTTTCTCATGGACCAAGATACTAGACCAGAACCCAATGACCATGCATAACCACCTATGCTCTGCTGCATGTCCAGACAATTCGCCCAGTCTGAATCAGTAAAACCTACGAGGTTTATTGGTAGTGCTTCCCCTAAGCACAACTGCAGGTTGCGCGTCCCTTTTAAGTAACATAAAACCTGAATCGCTGCGTTTCACTGGACATAGGAGTAAGATTTGTAATACTGGGATAGTTGCTGCATGGAGTACTGGATATCAGGTCTGGTCAATATCGCGATCCATAGAAGACCTCCAACCATTTGTCTGTAAGGAATTTGACCAATCTTCTCAAGCTCCTCCTGAAATAGGGTTGACCTGTCAACCTGCCATAGTTTAAGGCCTGGTTCCATGGGTACTGCAAGAGGTGAGGCATCATTTTGGCCAAACTGCGTTACCATTTTATCAATGAGCATAGTTTGAAACAAATATACGTGTTTGTGGGGGCGGTCCTATTTGACCCTGATGCCCACTATGTGTTTCAGTATCCCTAAGTCCGAGATAGTCCAGTGTTGCCTGAGTTGATCTTTGAATATCTCATTTGCTGCCTTCGAATTTGCTATCGACAGAAAGTCGTTGATGTGTATTCCGGCAATAACTATCTCCTTGTTAGTCTTTCGATAATATATGCATGCCTCACATTTCAGCCTTGCAAAACCTAGCTTTCTCATTACATTGTCCAATGTCTTGTTCCAGATCTGACCAGCTTGTTTCATCCCATAGATCACCTTCTTCAATCGACATACCCATCCTTTCTTTCCTGGCTCCTCGAACCCCTTCAGCTGTTCCATGTAGATCTGCTCCTCCTCCAGTAGGGTCCCATTCAAAAATGCTGTTTTGATGTCGACCTGAGTTGCATTCCAGTCTAATTTCGCTGCAAGATGGAGTAATATTTGCCATGATTCTGCACGTGCCGTCGGTGAAGTTGTTTTCTCATAGTCCCTCCCTTGAACCATCAAGAACCCTTGCAGGACGTGACATGTCTTCAACCATGTTATTTCACCATGCTCGTTGTGCTTGATACTGAAGATGGGCCACCCTTTGAAGACTTTCTTCCCAGGACAAACTTTCTCACATGATACGAGTTTCCATACCCCCATTTTCTTCAGTGAGTCTAGTTCCTCTCTATAGGACCTTTCCCACCTTGTCCAGGTGGCAGACCTTCGTGCTTTGTCTAAGGTCTTGGGCGCATTGTGATCTGTTCCTGGACCTAATTTGTGTATGTCCCTGATTGCATTAAGCGCCGTCATTATTTGATCAGCATCATCGGGACCTACATTGATTTCATTTTCCTCAGGTCCTACCTGTCAAAGTTCCTCCAACGTCCTATGCCTATCTGCATGCATCCCTCTGACCTTGATTGGCAGCTTCTCTGGATTCCTTGACTGCCCTTTTGAGTTGGGTTTCAGGTCTGATGTCTTGCGCTGCTCTACATGGGTGTGAGTTGACTGTTGTGGTTGTTGTTGTTCCATCGCTGGTTGGGGAATGGTCTGTGCAGGATTGGTTGTTGGGTCGGTTAAGGGGTCTGGTGTACCCTCTAGTGGTATGGTCTCATCATAGTTGACTAGGCTCAGCATGTGTGTTTGCTCATCGTCATCATCAGTCGGTCTAATGGCTGGTTGCACTCTTGACTGCTTTTCAATGGATTCAATCGACGTTCCAGGCTCGAGTGTGCTTTTGGGAGGTATGTGAGTCATATTGGATGGTGGCTCATTATGGCTCTTGATAAATGTTACGTGGTAAGAGCTATATACCTTCCTTGTCAGCTTGTCGTAACACCTATATACTTTTGAATTTGGCTCGTAGCCCACCAACACGCATTCGATCAAACGGACGTATATCTTTGGATTGTGTTTGTGGAAGATCAACACAAACACACGGCATCCAATTTCCTGGATGTAAGAGTAGTCCAGTCTCTTACCATACCACAATTCATCCAGCATGACGTTTCTGATGGCAGAGGTCTTGGTTTTACCATGTAGGTGGGCTGCCATTAGATAAAACTCATCCCATAAGGAAGTTGGGCAGTTTGCAGCAATTCACATTGATCGGGCTTTACCCATTAGTATTCAGTGCATGTGTTCCATGCAACCGATGTGGGCACACCAACTTTGAGTATAATACCTTTTGATTTGTACCATGCCTTATGTTCATCACCGTTGAACTCACTGTCTCTGCCAGTTCGCAGGACTCCAAGTTTTTTGCCTGTCTCTGTCTCACATGCCAGTATCCATGCTTGCAGCTCCCCAAAACCGTCATCTTTGTTTTTCAATGGGATGGACCAGGGTTTATTGGTGAAGTTGTCAACAATATTCATGATATAACAGTTCCTGGTACGTGATGCTACCGCCACCTTTCCTGACAGATTCACCCATATCTTTCCTAGTCTCCTTGTCACCTTGTGCCCCTCACCCTCTTCCCTTTCCTTTGGTATGGGCGTCCTTGCCTGTTTACCAAGGATACAATGGTCACACTTTGGTGGTTTTGTGGGAAAGGTGCATGGCATACCTTCAACCATTCCAGTTCATGCCATCTGCATGATTGCTTGGTAGTTCGCATGTCCTAGCCTTTTGTGCCAGGTTTGTATATTCTCTGGGATCAGCATTAAAGACGTGAAGTTGGAAGGGTCTGGGGTAATGTGTACTATTGCACCAGAATCAAGGTAGAAGGGCAATGTGTCGAGGAATACTGATGTTAGATGTTAGGGCTGTTTCATTGCCTTGATTGTGTTGACCACAGGTTCCTGGTTCCAGCTCCTCCTCAAGCATGACCAAGGTATCGAACTCCATTTCCTCCACCTCCACAAACGTTGCAGTCAGGAGCATATCTGACAGAGACCTGCAAATTCTGCTTTCACCGCAGGGGCAGTCGCAGTTTCCCATGCAGCCATATACACGGCAACGAAGTCTGGATAGCCTTCTAATGTAAATGCTGAGCCATTGGAAGGGGTTAGGTGATCTTGGAGCTCAACTTCTTCTTATCCTTCTCCTTTGCTTTAAAATGCATGATCTGGGCTGTTCTGGACTCCTTGACAGTCTTCCCAGCCATGCCTCCCCCGTCAAGGATACACCAAGGCAGGGTATGCCCCATAAAGTTAGACCAGCCCCTCAACTTACAGCCTTCGCAGACCAGTTTTGCATACCTCAAGTTCTTCACTGTGGGAACCGCCGCCAGCACAACATCTCCTGGGCTTGTCTTGTCTGCATTGATGAATGTCTGTTCGCCTTCAAGGAACCTCCTGATCTCTGTGGGTCCATACTTTGTTACATCACCTGCGGTTGTGAGGTCCCAAGATATAATTAATTGAATGTGGGCGTAAGAGCAATCGGACAGCGCAGATAGAATTGCAATCAACTGGATCAGTTCCTTTGTGATGGCTCCAGCATCAAAAGCTCAGTCAATCTTCTCGATGATACTGTCCATCGTCTTTGTAAGAGATTCTGAAGGTAAGCATTTCATTGTCAGGGCCTCCTGTAGGAGGCGAACCTGCTGAATGGGTACAGCCCTGCCATGCCTGTCTTTCAAGTATGCCCACAAGGCCACTGGGTCCCATTGATTGGCACAGAGTTTCTGCTCCGATGGCGATAGCACATGCTTGATGAAAGAGCAAGCTAATTGATTGTTACTAATCCAAGCTCTATTAGCTCTTGGCTTGTATGTGGGGTGTGGCAAAGCTGGTGCGTTAAACATGCATTCCCATAGCTGCACCAAGGAGAGCTCAAGCTCCATGTTGTACAACCAATCTAGCCACTTTCCATCATCTTTGTCCAAGATATGGCCATTCCAGCTCACCGTCACCTTGCCGACAGGCAGGATCAATGAATTGCCAGAACTGTCAACCCTTTGCATCTCAGCAATCTGTTCCAACATGAGCGTAGATGCCATAGAGGTGGCAGGGGGTGGCTTTGACTCAGTGCTGGGTTTCATCATAGTAAGTAGGGGGCGTGATAGTAACATGACACAGAGAGTAACAAGAGATAGGCCGCGTAACCCATATGTGGGTCAAAAATGATGTCCAAGAAATTTGGAAATGGTACGCTGTTTCACAGTGTTACGCAAAGTCTCTTTGGTTCAGTCCAAGCTAGCAGAGCAGCACACTCCCATAACCTGTTGGAATCTGAACCAATGGGACCTAGATAACACAGATACTTGTAAGTATCCTAATCCTCAGCTTGTGTTATAACAACTCATATTCTGTACCTAAATAACACAGATACTCATAAGTATCCTAATCTATGGTACAATTAGTCCATGTGTAAGTTTGTAGGTAATGATGTCTACTCACCCTTAGCTTGTGTTATAACACTGAGGGTGTCGTCCATTTAGTATCACAATATATACTCTGTTTCTGCTTTGTCTGCGTAGGTATAATGAGTGTGATAAGTGTGAAAGAGTGATCGCACCTCTTTGATCATGTGCTTACAGTGTCCATTGTCCACAGATCTCAACAGAATAATAGTTACTTCTATTCAGACTGAGGATCAGACTCTGATGTAGTCTATATATGACAGGTTCTTGTAGTACAGATTCCAACATGCAGGAGTGACAAGATGTGCAGCAATACCCAACAAATTGGGGCTCAAGAGAAAATAGGGCAACTCATTATATGAGGGCCTTCAGAGATGTTTGATATTGATGGCAGTTGTCAATAGCCACTGACTCACTTCAAGTCAAATCTATAAATCTTGTGTTTCTTCTTTCTGATCACATTGTCATGAGATGTGAGTCCACTAGTCCTAAGAACAATACTACACCTACCCTGATGTGTGGATGACCCCTTCAGTCAGACAAAATTGATTTCTTGATGAAGAACACTGGAGAGGCCATGAGGGACTTTGAAGGGCAGATACATCCAGTTTGTCCTGCTTCTTGGGTGCAAGCAGATAAACCTTGCAGTTGGCAGGCTTTGAGTCTTGCAGAAGCTCAATTGTGTAGTCTCACTGCTTGCATTCTGGGAGGAAGTGAAACAAGGCTTTGGAGAACATGTCTTCAAAGTCATGGAGGTAGCTGGGGACCATGTTGTGGAAAGTCCAAACAGGTGTTGGCTGTGAAAGCCTGGGCCAGCCATTGAGACATCATCTGGCTAGCACAAATCTCTTCTGTGGTCTCTAGAGCCCACATGGTAGCCCTTGATAGCCTTGTCTAGGAACTCTGAGTCTCTGGTCAGCAAGAACTCTCCTTTGCCTCCTTCGTTCTGCTTAGATTCCTCTCTGTCATGCCTGTCAGACTTATAGAGAGCCTCTCTAGGAGGGAACACCAGTGGTGGGGAGTCCAGGAGGTTGAGATTAGTGAAGGGGAGTGAAACAAAGTCAAGTATATGGATAGCCTTACGGTCACACCA
>QFEW01002784.1:0-11682 GCA_003316525.1 Termitomyces eurrhizus
CCATCCTATTAATAAGATCGGCCACGCGATTGACGTGAGTCTAATCACCTTCCTCGCTGAGGAATCAGAATTCATGCAACAACTTCTGGGTTAGTTTAACTATAGAAACGGCAAGGTGTGGTATGCACTCATCACCTTCTTGTATGTCGATATTCTTGGTACGTTCATTATATATACTGCCGAAGTTGGAAGCTACTAAGATTCTTGAATGCAGATACTACGGGGTAAGGATCAATCTTTACTTCATTAACGCCATCCTAACTAGCATGTAGTACACTTTACTCCATGGCGAAGTTTGCTGGCCTACGTGACCCCGTCACGATGGACTTCGAGAACTCAACAATTGCTTACTGCGTTGATGCATTCTCGATCAGTATGGGTGCACTCATGGGCACCAGCCCCGTCACATCATTCGTTGAGAGTGCTACCGGTATCTCAGAAGGTGGAAAGACCGGTCTCACAGCCATGACAACTGGTCTCGCCTTCTTTGTTTCTGTTTTCTTCGCACCGATCTTCTCGTCCATTCCTGGATGGGCAACGGGTGGTGCACTCGTTATTGTTGGATCTCTTATGATTCGAAAGTGAGTCTGAGTAAGTCGAGCGTCAGAATATGGGATACTAAGTGTGATTAGTGTCAAGGAGATCAACTGGAATTACATCGGAGATGCTGTGCCTGCTTTTCTCACTCTTGTTATTATCCCTCTGAGTTACAAGTGCGTGCTCTTACAATCTTCAACTTGATCTTATATCTGAGTTACTCTGGATCCATAGCATCGCTTACGGTGTCATTGCAGGCATCCTCTCCTATCTGCTCATTAATGGGATTCCTTGGATACTGCGAAAAGTCACCAATGACCGCATCATCCCGCCCAACTACTATGAGGAGTCAGAAGAATGGATTATTCCTCCAGGAAGGATCTACCCTGGCTGGGTGTACGTCCCTTTTCAATGCCTTCCCCCACCTGATCGACAACTCTGATTCCTTTCAACAGCGACTTCCTCCTTCGTCGGAAGCGCTCTGATGCAGACTCCGCTTACGAGGCTGACAGGACTCAGTCCGATGTCACCACTGAGGGCGAGATAGAGAAACGAGCCTCAATATGAAAGAAAAATCT
Organism: Termitomyces eurrhizus; assembly: GCA_003316525.1. NCBI lineage: Eukaryota > Fungi > Basidiomycota > Agaricomycetes > Agaricales > Lyophyllaceae > Termitomyces > Termitomyces eurrhizus. The sequence continues at coordinate 1,116 of QFEW01002784.1, forward strand.
ATCCGAGTTTGTTTAAATCTCGTCGCACGCCCGCATGGCTATCCCTTCGTTTCACTGCTAGGAAATTTATTTGTTTTATTCCGTACGATTGTGGTTGACTGGTCTACCTATGTTATAAATTATATACCCTTAGATCTAGTGCAGACGTTCCATACTGTTCTCTCAGCGTGTTACCAACTAGCAGTGCTCTGACAGATTTGGTTGATTTTGTCTGGATTTGTATGAACAAGTTACATGACACTTACTCAGAAACTGAGTTGGATTTCAACTACTAGTTCTCAACGACTTCCGCACAAACTTGAACACAGCAATTGTTTAAAGCTCATATGTTTCTTGGCCTCTGTTTTGTAACACTGTCTTGTGAATGCAGATTTTGTTCACCAAGTAGTCAAAAGTTTTGAGGGCATGATCGCTGTGGATCCTAAACAATGGCTTGACAAGAACAATCACCCTTCACATCTCTTTCGCCATCCTCAATCTTCACTTTCCTGAACGTTACGGTAGCCTTGGAGGAGGCGGCCTGAGTAGTGTATGTAACATCTGCTGATAATACCGTTCAGGATCTGGTCTGACCTTGGAGAACATAGGCTTTTACGACTTGTACCACGCTAGCGCCCCGCATTTCGGAATGACTCTGGAATGTTTATTATCCAAGCAGAAGTGTCCGGAGCCTGCATTTATTCTACGCGCGAAGGCTGGCGCATCCCAGGCTTCCCGCTCAGCACTCCCCATCGAGGTCTTAGACAGCATATTCCGATTCCTTTCGAAGTCAGAGCTATTGCCTGTATTGAGTGCTAATCGGGTGTTCAACAACGTTGCCACTAGGGTACTCTATCACACCATTGAAGAGCTGGAGCCTTTGACATCTATCGTTGTGCTTCGCAAGCTCGACCGTGAACCCCGATTACAACCGCTAGTGCGGAAACTTGAAATCAATTGGGCATCGTCGACTACAATAGAACCTACACGCAATCTTTACTCTCTACTACATCGTGTGTTGACGAAGCTCAAAGGACTGACGGCGCTGTCGGTAGAGTTGCCGCGACCAGGAAGCCATATATGGATTCTCAGCGGTTGTTCCTTCACCCTGCGTCACTTTTCTACCTCTATGCCCTGCGACGCGCGTCTGGCACAATACTTGGATTCCCAACCATCCTTGACGGACCTCTCGTTGCGTGGACACCACAATGGTACCGACATCATGCCATCGCTACTCGGTCTCTTTTCCGGAGCAGAGGCGGTGGACAACAGCTTTACGTTACTACCCACGTCGCTTCCAAAGCTCACGTCCCTCCGCGCTGTCCACGGCGGTCCAAGTGTCATTGCCTCCGTGGTGAAAGGTCGCCCCATTCAAGCGGCTTCAATCGCTCTTTTCCCTTCGACATCGTCAGAATCTTTAAGATCCTTGTCCTTATCTTCAGCTCCATTACGGCGGCTCAGCATAATGAGTTTTGATTCCACGGTACAAGATTATCTTGTGACTGAGCTTGCGATGCGCTTTCCTCATTTAGAGGCACTTCATGTAGTTATATTATTATCCGAGTTTACAGATGCAAGTGTGCATTCATATCATCATCCATCGGAACACTAATCTATGTTCAGGAGTCACTGCGAAAGCTAGGACCCTCATTCGCCCCCTTTAAATCATTACAGGTATGTGGCGGAACTGCCCTGTCTCAGCACCCATTTGACAGTGATAATTTAGTATATCACATTCATGGCTGCGACAGATCGTGTTGCCTCATCAAACGAAGAAAAAGCCATCGCTAAAATTTGGCACCGATGGTGCCCAACGCTTAAAACCATAATACTCCCTAGAGGCCAAGTATGGTTCTCGGAAGGACCAGAGGGACAGTTGGAATGGAGCTCTCTAGATACGGACGATTGAACCTATACTCAATATGTTCGCTCAGACTTGTCCATAACCCCAGCTGAAATGACAGATTAGGTGCTGAGATGATTCGTCTATGTTAACAATGTGTTTTGTTCGTCCTGGACATATGAACGCCTGGCTTCTCTTGCGCTCGTGATAAAGACAAAGGAGTCCTGTGATGAGGCTGTCTTGTATGCTGGCATGATTGTGTTTCCAGGAGGACCCGGTCGCAACCCTCAAAGTAAGGATCAAGGCAGACTTTTTCTTGCGTTTGAAGCATTTACGTACAACTGGCAACACTTCTGAAGTCCGCCGAAATGCACAGTCGTGATTCATGAGAGTTTAGTGTGGCAGTCGATTTTCATCTATTAGTGTTATTGCGCGGCTCGCTCTAACTATGTGCAGCTGTATATGGATCAACTAATGACGAATGGTTAAACCATTCAATCATGGATGGATGGATCCTTTCATGATTACTGGTTGTAATATTTCAAGCTGAATGAACTCTAGACTACGAGGAGGGAGAAATCACGGATCGACATCATTTGTTGATGAAGCACGCCGATATTGTCTCGAGTTCGATATCTTCCCTGAGAAAAGTCCCAGTGTTGTCATACCGGCTCCCTGTGAGAAGCAGCCAATAATGATCCATTCACCTACCCACTGATAACTACTCCATATCATGTGGCCTCATTTTGGGGATATCCATACGGTTCACACTGACACGCCCACAATTCCGAACGGACATCAATCAACTGTATGATTGACATCAAATGAGTACCAATGAGGATTTGTGAAGAATTTTATGCTCCCACTGTTTTCGAGTCACGCTCATGGTCGCTCATGGTCGTACGTAACTTCTCAATGTCTGAAACATTGAATCCTGGGAAGCATTCCTCCTACTTGAATTTTGGTCTCAATAAGGTAAATCCGGTCCGGCAATGGCTTCAAAGTTCACATGAATGTAAGATATTCACCTGGCCAGTTCCCTTCGCCTCCACGGATCACTTGGAATGAATTTGTTCTAACCTTAATAGTAAGCCGTAACACAGCAATTTCCACGGGAGAATGGAAGCATGCGCCACAGGTCTTCAACCAAAAAACGCAAGTGGTAAAATGTGGTTCTAGGTTAAAAGAATACTTGACTCTGATCCAACAGACTGAATGTCGACCTGCGCTTCACACATGCGCGTAGCGCAGGAAATGCTCACATAAGAATAGCATAATTTTGACAGGAGAAGTGCGGCACATCCAACCATCTAACAATATGGATGAATTGCATGAGAATGGAATGATATACTTGTGATATCTGAGAGAAAAGTCCACCTCTTGATTATATGTCTTGCCTCTGGTAGATCTCTTTTCTCAGGATATATCACTCAGCGCCAGGTGCATTGGCTCCACGTGCGAAGCTCAAATGCGGAGAGCATCCATAGTTTTCAAGCACCAATTAGGCGCGTACAAGACAGATTGCCGACGAATTTATTTTGACGGAGTCGCTCAACACATAACTACATTTTAAGCAACATCACCTCCATGTTCACTTGCTTGTGTGAAACATGCCTCATTTTCTAGATTTCAAACGAGCCGCGACAATTAGAAGGCGCTTGGCAAGAGAAAATGGTGTTGTTAGAATCCCGAGCTATGGCGTTAGAAGACATCATCCCCCTGTCCATCCTACCTCGCTCAAAGTCATGCGTAATTATCAGCCGCGCAAGGTTTGCGCCACACGTCCGTTTAACGGTGAAAATGGCCTGTTTAGCCAATTGTACGATGAAATACTGAATGAAAGGAACTCGATTTCGTTGAGGAAGTGCAGTATTGAATAGAGATCTCTGAAGAAGTTTGGATTGCATGAGAACTTGGTGGAGGAGTACGCCGCCTGACATACAGGGGAATCCTCCGAGTCGCCGGTCATACCTTTACTCACGTTCATGTGCACCCACAGCTTTTGAATTCCGACATTGTTGATGGCTTCTTGATAGACATACATATGGGCATAGCTACATTCCAGGCTATCACGACCCCACGCTAGGCGCAAAGCATCCTTGTGTACCGGAATTTCCACAGATGTTCGATGAGTTTTGCGACATATATAACAAGACGTTTCAACTTAAGGTCTTTCGTCCAGAACACAAGAATGGCGATAGAAAACCTTTTCCCTCCCCCTTCTTCCTCTCGGTCTAAATTGACGCCGAGGACGTGGCCGGGAATCACGCCCGAGTCAACGGCCAATCTTCAAAGACTTGTCAAAGACAGCCAAGAGAGATGGCATGTGTTTTTTATGCGTGGTTATCGTCCACACAAGTAAACATGCCTCGTTAACTTTTTACCTCGTGGATGCTGAAAGAAGCATTTTAAGTCATTCCGTTCACTCGGCACTCGCGCTATGGGCGCTGGGGGCTGACAGAGAGATCATTCAAGCCGGCTACGACTTGGTCTGCGAGTATCTCCTGCCTAGGTTCACTTCTCCCGAGAAGATCACGGCCGAAAACTTCAAGCAGCATCTTGGAGATGACGAGTAGGACCTTGACTTCGCAGCACGCTGTTCACAAGACTGATGAATTTTTAACGATGATAGATATTATAGTGCATACTTAGACTTCTTCACAGAAGTTGTGAAGAAGCAGGGTGTTACAAGCGCCGTGGATGATTATGTTTTCTCAGAGAAAGCAAATTTCATCTCTGGAAATAAAGCGGGCGAACAGCCAGAGATGCTCAACAGATTTATGGACGGGATACAACACAGCATGATCGAAATAGGGTACGGCCTTGAATTCAATGTACCCGGACTAGTGGCCGAAGGTAAGGGCACGCTATCTAGACAATAAGAGATTTCGTTCTAAAATAGCACCAAGGTCTTGCTTGGACCGCAGTGCATCTAAACAGCTCGTCAGCCGTAATGCCTGTCTCGTTCTGGACCGCTGCAAAACAAGCGCCCGTCGCATCCGTCACAACACGCCTTCTGGGCTTAGGGGGCAGTTCAGCACCAGCGCCGAAGAACAATGTCCATGCATTAACAATTCTCGCGAGAATCTTGAAGGACGCTCGTTTTGACGTAATTCCGGCCGTTGAGGATTACACCATCGTCTATTCGAACATTACGGACAAGTATGGCGACGCGATAATTAAGTATGCCCAAATGTGGACTTTCGACCAGAACGATCCCCAAGAGGCTGAGCGAAAAGTTGAGGAACTTGTTTATGCAAATACTGTGATTTACGCCGTGGGAGGGTGGTCCAAGGACCGGGAATTCAACAATGATTTCTTCTAGTGAGTGACTCGCGACATCCCTTTGTCCAGTTGAAAGATAGATGTCCCGGATGTAGCGTCCACTTTGTCACCTCAGCTATTTTCCTCTACCAGTTTATCGAAATCCTCAAACCAGCATCCCAGGAAGTCTTCCTTCGCAGCTATCTCGCTGTCTGTTTGACATGGTGGATTGGCCGTGGAAGGCCAGGATTCGATATTGCAGGATTCTTCAAGGAAGTCTCTACGAACCCCGGCCCTGTCGCCCCGTTCCAGGCTCCACACAAAGACGCACTTCCAAAGGCAGACTCGCCGATAGCCAGCAACCCGAATCCTTGGTTCCGGCTAGTTCAAGAGGCGCTTGTCAGTCCCGATGAACATCTTGCGAAGACGTTGCGCGCACTGACTCATTTCGCTGAGCTGTACGGAACGAGGACTGCGGGGCGAGAGGACCTGAAGACCACGGAATTACCAGGTGCTGAGCTGATCGATGGAACGTTGTTTATTAGGGCGGCAGTACTGACGAATGAAAGATTGAGGAAGAAGGATATTGATATGAGCCTGACGAGGTACTGGGATCGGAAAGGGTTCTACGAGACTTCCTTGGAGTCTGGAGATAGTCGGGGATACAACCCTAACGAGTAATAGTAAAGCTGGATATCCAATTTTCTTGTATGGAATGAACTTAGGCCAAACCGTGGGAGTTCCTCAGTGATTTGGATACGTCGTCTCAAATTGTATTGCACGTCATGTTGCATTCTTTCCATTCACTGGAGTCTTTTCGAGTACCAGGTTTAACCTGAAATTAAGAATAGGTATCATGATTGACGCAAGTTGGGCTGAATGTAAAAGACGTAACATGGATCACGTGTCAATTGTCCTTCTCACCACGAGCATTGCATTTGTCGGGACTGATAGTCTGTTTCTGCAGTACAGTGCATGATGGGCTTTTCATTCAACCTCGGAACACCAATCAATACTGCCCTCTTTGCGTATATCCTGTATTCGGTGAAGCACATCGTCTTCCCAACTATCTCGCGACCAAAGACAATCCCCCACGAATTCAAATTGGGGTATTCGTGGATGCCTAAGTCGCACCCGCCGACTGTACTCTTTAAGACTTACTCTCCGAAGACGCTAGAGCCATTTAACGGCAACGATGGGGGGAGCATTTTACTCGCTATTAACGGTATTGTGTTCGATGTTACTGCTGGACGGAACTTCTATGGGCCAAGTCAGTCATCCTGATATATTGTCTCTATCCCGGAAGCTTATGCCCACTAGACGGTATGTACGGTAATTTCGCTGGGAGGGATGCTTCGCGTGGAATGGCCAAACAATCTTTCGACCTCGGTATGCGTTCTAACGTACAGCAGAGAAAATCTCGATACGTTAACATCTCTTTTTTATTAGAAATGCTTACACCGGTTGATCAACCTATGGACAAACTTGAGGACCTTAAGCCAGACGAAATGTATGTTTGCATCTTGTCCCGGGTATTTGGTGACTAATCGACTGTCTCTATAGTGAGAACATGAAAGGTTTACTCAATTTGTCATCGTTGTGCTCATTTACTCACAGAACAGTTAGGTTGGATTGAACATTTCTCCAACAAGTATATCATCTGCGGCAAACTCGTTGAAAACGATGCACTATAAACTCTCACTGATCTTTGTAATTGTATCCACTTCCACTTGCTGTTTTAGTCTCGCGCCTCTGTATATATGTCTCGAGTGGTAGTTCCAACTACCATCTTGATCTATCTGATAATGTTCCAAGTCCTCACCCGACGCATGAAGGACCTCGACCATCTACAATCTCATCCTGGCACTTGAGATCATCTCTATCCAAGTATTTGGAAGGTCGGCAAGGGATGACGAGCTGGACGAATTCGTTCTACCTACGACACAAGGTGTCCTGTCCACCGAAAGTGGAAGAATTCCAAATTTCCGAACTCCTCTCTACCAAGTATGGCGTGTAACCTTGACATTAATCTTCGCCTTCTTGAAAACGAACTTTCTTGGAAGGACAATCCGCAGCCAACCACACTTAATCATGTTGAGTTAAATACCCAAGTTCCCCTCGCCATCGAGAGGCAGCTACATCGATCTTCAATTTTGATGATGTCCAGGCTTTTTCAATCGACGTTCGCATCCAGATCTTGACCTCGAGGCTATTTCCAGCATGAAGTCAGCTCGCGACGGTCAAAATTTTAACATATCTAACAACTAGACCTGCCTTTATTCAAACTTTGGCATACAGATAATACTTGAATCCATTGAAGAATGTGAAATCAATTTCATTATCCCTGCTCATAAACTCATTCCCATGCACGCCAATCTGAAATACTAAGCTTGTACGCCACCTTTCGATGACAGTGTTTACCTGTTTGCACCCTGATACCAAAACTACATATTTTATCGTTTCCTTCGCCATTACCTCTTCATTGATGTATCTACGATACTCTTCGCTCTTTTTCTTACCCGCATATCACGAGCCTGAACCATACCATGAATACCTCTGCGTTTTTTCCATATGCCTTTTTTCAAAGAGCGAGAAGATGTTGAAGGAAGCAAATTATGTTGAAAGAGCGTTCTCATGGACTACCGATAAAGATAAAACGTCGACCTCCTTCTTGACTCCGCTGCTCCATCGTGGTCTAGATTGAATCAAGTATTGATAGATTCTTACATGGGACGCTTTACGGACATTCGACAAACACGATAATTATTGTTCACAGCAGCACATCGAGAAATTCTCGGAGACAATGACTATGCATTATCGTGACAACAATCAGTCTATATCTTCGAACTACCTCTCTTAGGACCTCGTCGCTGGCTTCGGTGTATGATGAAAACATTTTACTTGTGTAATCGATGCCAAGTTCTTGTCTATCTGTTCATCTAAAGCTACAGTTACTAGGAGACCTCAAGTGGACCCGCTTGGCGAAAATGCAAGCGACCAGGACGATTGGGAGATGACTGGTCAAACATTACACGTTGCCATCATTGAAGGCTTTACTACATCGATTTATCTCTCACTACATCAGTCCATAAAGCAACAATCTATAAAGAAGCCACGACAAAGTCACGGTTAATATTTAGTCGTGCATTGATTTTTCCCCGTTGTGTCAGTCCCATCATCTCGTTACAAAAAATCCGGGGTTTGCATGCTACATCGCGCAGAACACTTACCTTTCTTGATATTCGCGATAGACAGGACGACGGCCTCGGTTACAGTGAATCAGTCCATTCATAATTATCCTTATATCACTGTGTTCAGCGTCCCAAATTAAAAGATAAGGATGAATCAGTTTCTGGGGCTGCCTGGCACGCGCAGTACAGAAGCGACATTTACATTGACAGGCATGAAGCAAAAATTGGGCTGTGGAGAGGAACGGAAAAAGCTTCAACCGAAAGGAAGGATTTAGCAAAAAGAGGCGTTAAGTCCGGCGTGTTCTAGGTTGTGTTTGGGCTCCGTTGTTATCAAAGATTGAAAGTTGAAATCGAAACGTTGGAGCGCTGAGCACTGAAGCTTGAGGCTCTGTAGTCCGTGCATTGCCATCAGAGTATGCAAAGGAAATCATTTCCCCGCCAAAATTGATTAAGCGCAATAGTAACATCCAGCAACGGCGTCGCGAATGCCTGTACCAAAACAAGAATAGAACGTGAACATCTGAAAATTGCAACGAAGTTTTTTTTTCCAGCCAGCAACTTAATCCAAGTCACGCGAACATTCGGCAAACTGTCGTGACTCGGAACTCAGTATTCTGTAGAAATACGACATGGATTGGGACGAGGAGTACGACCTGCTGGCTGCCGGACGTTCGTTTATTGATCGCGCCCGGAATGCCCCTGATGATGAAGATACGGTTATTGAGCCTCCTTCAAGACCCGATGACGCATCAACATTCACAGCGGGGGATGAGACCCCTTTACAACAACTAATACGGCATTGGATAGATGAGAGGAACTGTCCGGATATTCTGCCTGCTCAAGAAGAGCTTCTGGTGAATATTCTTGATCATATACGACGACAGGTGGGATACAATTCAATCGTTTTGATCACCATATTGATCTCGGCCGCTGGACAGTCGCAAACGGTGCAGCTATTACGAGAGGATTCATCGACATCGGAGGACGAGCATATCAGGATTATGCTTGCCCAGACTGAGATGGAACGGGTGAAATTCATTGTGCGATCATATGTGCGCACTCGACATTTCAAGGTAAGTGTTGCTGTGCCAACATTTCGAGGAGTATCTCTCAAGCAATGCTCAGGGTATATTTTAGATCGACAGATACGCACGATTCATCACAACAAACGCTGAAGTGCAGACACGTTTGACAACCGGTGAATTGGACCATGCAAGACGGTAACTACATTCCCAAATTGACACTTCGGGTTTGACGATGTTAACATACAGGTATGCAAATATTCTCGACCGGCACTTGTATAAGTGTGTATTACAGAGTTTACCCCAGTCCCAGGCCCACCTGGACGATTCAATCGCTTTCGTCCCCAGTATGAGTGCGCATCCGCGTTGTTTCTTATCTTCCTTTCTCTAACACTTGCCTTCCAGTTACGCAACCCGACAAGACGCGACCCGTTTTTGTACATGCGCTACAAGATTGCCCGCCGATCCATCTACCAGAGTATGTTTCGATAACTTCATAGATTGTATAAATATCTAATATTATTGTCAGCGGATCAGCTCTAGAGATGCGTAAAAACCACATTTCGTTAGTGCCATACTACGTCGTTGAGCAGCTTGTTGCTCGAGGAGAGGTCGAACTCGTATAACTCAAGTTCCACGGATACAATTATGCCTGGATAGTGCCTTTCAATATGATTACAATACTATAATACTACAGAGGCTACGGCACCTGAGGCCTGAGCAGCGTCCCTCAGGAACGTTCATCATAACCATCGTCATCGCTGCTCGGACTTCGAGGTCGATAGTTCGACACGACTTGCCGACTTCGTTTACCATCCTTTTGTTCTTGTTTCGGTTCAGCGTCCCATTCCATAGTTTGACCTTCATCATCACCCTTCTTCTTTCGTCGCTTTTTCGACGGTTCTTCCTCTCCATTACCAGCTTTCTTCCCTTTCCCTCTCTTCTTCTTTGCAGCCGCTTCCGCGTTCTCGCTTTGCAGGTCAATAGTTCCACCTGCAGATGGATCTGGCACGGCTTCTACGATCTCTTTGAGAAAATCAAGCATTTCCGTCGTTTCAACTGCATGCTTTCTGTATCAACAAATCAACAATTAAGCATCATATAAGATTACACAAGTGCGCACAAATGATACGCCTCAACTTTCTTGGAACCCCTCTCCATGGTGACTTTGCTGGATTGCTCGATTATTAGGCCAAGGAATAGTTCCAGAGCTTTCGCTGTGGTGAAAAGACAAGATGTCAGCACCAGCACGAATAAAGAAAAAAAAG
>QFEW01002784.1:11720-32222 GCA_003316525.1 Termitomyces eurrhizus
CCAGCACGAATAAAAAAAAAGTTTAAAGCATATACAAATGACGATAGGAGTAGCTTGTGCAACCTTTCCGACCTCCTCATCCTTCTGCATAATCTTCTTGATACGTGCCTTGAAGTACGACAGAAAACCTGCATTCACACGAGTTACTCTCAAAGGTATGAATGTCGTACCACGGGGAATTTCGTCTGTTTGTTTTTGTTCTTCATCTTCGTACGGTTTATGGTCAGTAATTGATACCAAGAGTGCAGTCCAAGTTGAGAGAAAGAATGGGGTTCATCATGACAGCTTGATGCACGTGATATCATGATTTCGAACGTTTGAATCCAGAAACGTTGAAAGAAAGAAACACTGTGCACAAGCATGAAGGATCATCAAAGGCAAGCATAGAGCTGGAGTAATGTGCATTCACATGAACACTATCAACGGCTGCTTGGAAATCCCAGATACTTTTCGGTCATTTCTCCACATATCTACCTATTAGTAAAAATATGTGCCTCCGTCATAAGATTGTGGTGTGTTCTCCTCTTTACAGCGAAATAAAGGCATTTAATACCTCCAGCTTCTGTGCCCGTGATCGTCCTGATTTTGCGGGCAGATTCTAGAGTCCCGATAGTTGTAAATACATACACAGGGCACTCAAAAAATGTTCATCAGTTCGTGGTGGTTGATGGAATAATATACTCGGTTAGAAAATGACGCAGTACTAGTATAGTGTGAGAAGTATTGTAACAACGTGGGTTTGGTCAGGCTGGTGGTGCAAGCCGACGTTGCCTTCGATATGATTAGATAGATTGAATCAAGACAAAACTGTTAATCCTACCCATCAAGATTTCCCAAGAGTTCTTCGAAGCGGCTCCGAAGATCTTGAATTTCTTTGTCGTACTTATCGCCTACTGTCTGTCCATAGTCCATCTGGAAAGCTTCACATTGGCGGATGAACTGCTCGAGATCTTTGACTCTAGTAATCGATAACTCCGGTTCATTAGACCCTCGAGCACGAGCGAGATAGGAAGCTGTGATGGTTGAGAAGCCACCTCGATTAAGTTCAATCAATGAGGCCAAATTCTGGACAGGGAGAACGCTGCACCATACCAAGGATGGATGTTGCAATTGCAGCCTAGACAAAGAAAGTTAATGTCTGGCCATTAACGTAATGTTAAATCCACCTGATGACTCGTAGCTGCAACAGACGCTAGGCCAGTCGTGAGTGCTCCAAGTATGACCTGAAGACCGATAGCAATATTTAACGTATAACCCGTCATCTTGGCCTTGAGGGTATACTTGTCTTTTTCGGCGATGGCGGTTAATAGAACAGGCTGCAGGCGTTCTCCTACTGTTTTCTCCCGTACTGTCTGACAATCATTAAGCCTCAGCCTTAGTTGACGCCCAGGAAAACACGTCCATGCACACCTTTCCATTGGCAGGCGCAATGTAATCAATGCCGGAACGCGGTCCGGATGCTAAGGGTCCCTCAAGTCCAATCCTACTGTCACGAACTCGCACTTCAGATGGAAGAGGAGGCAGAGGCACAGCGCGCTGTCTTGGATCCTCGTCCTCAAATACAAGCGACATTTGCGGCACAGGCTTTCGTCGGGTAGATCCAGGGGAGCTGCTATTCAATCCGGAGACAGGCAAGGATGAAGGACCTGGGTCAGACACGAGTGGCACAGAAACATAAGTACCTCTAGGATCTGCTGAAGGGATGGGCACTGTGAATACGGGGACAGACGTAGGTGAAGTTGGACTATGTTCCGCTGAAAGTCTACTCGATATCACGACCTGCGAGGGCGCCGTTTCAGACGCATGGTGTGAGGAAATTGCATGTTCGAGGGACAACCTAGGAGATCCAGATGGTCCCGGGGCAGAAGCAGAATGTTCCAACTCGGGAACTTGATCCATGGCAAGATGTAGAGAACGTAGGGGAAGGAAGGGGGAATAAAAGAGCGGCTGTCAGATTTACCACGCTGACAAGGCGACCTTGCATTTCTATCATTGCGTTTCAATGTTATGTACCTCCTGGGTAAGGCAAATTTTGGAAACTTCTTAAAGGCGTGTAACGTTGTACTGAGGTACGATCGTTCCACATTTCCGTGATGTTATTCGGCTCATCATTAGGTCTCCAATTATACACGTCAAGAGATGTAACTGACACTGGGAACCGTGCTGAAGTGCAATAGCTGAAATCAGACCCATGGACGACATTTGAGTGGATCTACTTACCAAAAGACCTGTGAAGAATCATTGTCACTGACTCAACATGCTGTATAGTTGTTGACCGCACTGTGAGACATTGTAGGAGTATTTTTCTTCAAGTTACCTGTCGACAGATGGTTAGGGGTACTACCTACCCCACTTGGTTCAAGCTGCACCCTCTGCAGCTGTCGCTCCGAAGTCACGATAGACCGTAGTGAAACGTGCGACGATGTAAGGGTACAAAGAATATGATATCTGCTGTTCCTCGTTATTTAGCACTGGATATGAAGTAGACGTGCTTTTCATTCAGGTAGGCACGTATGCAAAAATGTAGCCAGGATGCTTGTAATGTCATTTCGAGAATTATGTAAGTCCCTTGATTGCCTATGTAACAGTTTTCTGAGGAAGGAAGTCCTTGCCACTTGCAGAATCTGAAGCTGGAAACCTAGACCCAGATACCTGCCTGGTTGTTGAAGATTACATAAATCCGTTTGGTCAAATAGTACGTAACAGATCTCTACGACGGAACTAGTCATGGAAAGTACTCGGGTATACTTATTGGATACATTTGATTATGCTCTACGACCAATCTACGTCTGGAATTGCTACAAAATTAGTTAAATTGTCACTGACATGCTGATAGTTCATGTATTCTACTGCGATATAGGTGTGCTACTTTTCATTGGAATATTAACGCAAGATCATCTTACTCGGTGAAATGAGCTCCGACAGTGAACTTAAAAGGTTATCAATAGTCATTAGGCCATAACGCTAGCAAGGAGTGCCATCCGGATCTGTAAAGAGCATATAATGAGTGATGTTATGCAAAAGATAGGAGTTATCACGTACAAAAAGGCCATAACGCATCTGCCGGAAGTAGACTGCCCGTCTCGAATCATAATCAACTTCGGGGTCGATTTCTGAAACAAGTGTATATGAGAACGAAGACAGTCATTTCAAGAAGCTTTAAGTTTTTTTTACCATTGACTCGAGGCAAAGGATGCATGACAATCATATCCTCCTTTGCCCTCGATAGGACCGCGTGATCCACACGATAAGCATCCTTTACCTGCAACCACTCTGCCTCGCTCGCAAACCGCTCCTTCTGCACGCGTGTGACGTACAAGACATCGGTATCAGCCAATACTTCGTCTAGTGACTCACAAATAGTGACTGGAATGCCTGCTTTACGTGCCGCAGTGACAACGCTAGAAGGCATGGAGAGTGCAGAGGGAGAGACGAAGTTCAATCGAACGGTGTAAAGGGAGAGAAGGGCTACCAAGCTGTGCACAGTGCGCCCATTCTTAAGGTCTCCAAGTAGAGTGATGGTACGACCGTTGACAGTACCAAGTTCGGAACGAATCGTATAAATGTCAAGGAGAGCCTAAAGCGAAAGTCGTGAGGAATAGAAACAAGAGAGTAGGATAAAATTTACTTGAGTAGGGTGCTCCCCAACACCGTCGCCAGCATTAATAACCGGGACCGGCGAATATTTAGCAGCCAACTGTGCACTTCCTACGTCAGGATGGCGCATCACAATCGCATCGGTGTAGCAAGAGAGCGTGCGAATTGTGTCCGGAATCGTCTCGCCTTTCTGGACTGATGCCCGATCCGCACTAACTTGTACAACTGTGCCCCCACACCTCTTCATCGCAGCATCGAAGGAGGCGCTCGTCCGAGTAGACGGCTCGTAGAAGAGCGTACAAAGAACCTTACCTCTAAGGACGTCCAGAGTGCCATTTCGTTCCACTTGGAGACGCATTTCGTGAGCGAGAGAGAAAAGGTCGTAGAGGTCCTTCTGAGTAAACTGTTTGACAGTCAGGATATGACGACGATGGAAACTCGGATGAGGAAGAATATGAGAGTACAGCTGATTAGCTGATGATCCATGGGACACGACGGGCAACGCCATGACGGCAGAACGCTCAACGTCTTTCACAGCAGGCGTCGACGGACGTGGTACTAGAGAGGCAGGTGGAGCTGGATGACTCGTGGACGAAGCTGATACGTCCCTTCCAGACGTCAGCAAGAGTGACCCGTCGAGGAAAGTCGTGTTACCATGGACGACAACGCGGTGGATAGCACCTGATGTGGTTTTACCGTCCAACGGCGACCAGCCAGACGATCGCTTTGCAAAGGGAGCTCTCCGCCCGAGAACAACCTCAACACTGGTATGGAGTTGATCGGCAATGCCGAAGATGGAAACAGGATTGTCATGAAGGCGGAGTCGGATGTCTTCGAGCGTCAGAAGACCGTCAGTCACAGCAGTGAGTAACAAAGGCAAGGTCTCCTCAATACCAGAAGTCGGGCTTGACGGTCGCCCGCCTGCCTGAGCAAGGCTGTAGGGAGCATAGCCGACCGAGAAAGCGTCAATAGTGCCCATGTTTTTCCAGAGCAGCTTTTGATCAGCCGCAGTTGGAAGAACAGGCAAATCCGGATACTGCTCCCGAGTGAAGAATAAGGAGTAGACAGAAACGTCACAAGTAACTTTCAGCTGCTTAGCCTTACTGAGGGAGATGAGGAGGAGATCGTCACTAGTACGAACATCGGTGATATGAACGCTGCGGCTGTGAAGACTGGCAAGCAGGAGGACGGAGGCGAGATCTGAACCCTTGGCATCGGAGATGATGGGTTTGTCAGCCGGCCAGGTAGTGAAATGTGCGGCGACAGCAGACACGGGCAGAGAGGCGCAATCAGCTCCAAAAGGTATAAACAAGGACTTTACTTCAGCAAGAGTCTCCTCGTCTAGGGTCTGGTGGTTGGTTACAGAAGCGGTGATGCTCAAGGTGTAATTGGACGCAGCAGCTCCGGTAGCGTTGGATTGTGCCTTTTCGAGCGAAGGACGATCGACAATCATGCTCTTGCCATCCCAAGGAAGAATCATGGCGGTCGTAAAGCCGGCACTGATGGAGGCTTCAGTTACGGCAGTAACATTCTGTCTGTTCTCTGTCAGGCCAGGGACAAATGCAGAGATGTTGACAAGCCCAGGGAAAGAGTGTGTCCGGTGTGAGCTTTTCGAGTCTACGGAGGAAACATCAAGTGGGAGCCTTCGAATGAGTGCCTCGGCAAGCATTTTTGCATTCTTGACGTTGGTAATCAGGGGAACCGCAAAATCAACGGCCATGCGACGGGTATGGTATCCCTTCGAGGAATAGCTTGCGGGGCGACGATAATGATTCTTGGAAGGTAAGTTGATGTACATGTCAATGAGGTTGTTTGCCAGATGCTGCGTTAAGGAATACTCAGATTTCTGTTCGCTACGGCTGTCTTCGCCAAGCGTCTCGAGGTACTGTGAAGAAAACGTGTTTTAGAAACCGTCAAGACGTGATCAAGAAAGAACACACCTTGCAGGTAACATTGTGCTCCGTCAAGAAATCAGCAGTCCCAGAGGTGGCAAAGATGTTGTATCCTGCGCTGCTCAGCTTCTGAATCGAGGGCAGAAGCTCGAGTTTCTCGCGGTAGCTACCAATCGAGAAGAGGATATTTTTCTTCGGTGGGATTATACCAGTGGCAATGAGACCCTTGAGGTATGCCTCGTACTTGTCTCGGCCAAAGCATGCCACCTCTCCCGTCGAAGCCATTTCAACACCTAGAACGGGATCCGCGCCTGAGAGTCTGCTGAAGCTAAACTGAGGCACCTTGACACCAACGTAGTCCGGAGGAAGACCGGTATCTGGGTATGCTTCAATAGGAAGGTCGAGCATGACTTTCGTCGCCATCTCGATGGCATCGATGCCCGTAACCTTCGAGACGAAAGGGAAAGAACGAGCAGCGCGGAGGTTGCACTCAATGACCTTAATCTCGTTGTTCTTTGCAATGAACTGGATGTTGAAGGGGCCAGTAACGTTGAGGGCGTTACCAATTTTGGCCGTGGCTTCTTCAATCTGACGAACGGTTTCGGGATCGAGGTCCTGGGGAGGATGAATCAAGGTAGCGTCTCCGGAATGGACTCCAGCATTCTCAACGTGCTCAGAGATATAGTGCATAACCATCTTCCCCTCCTTGGCAACAGCGTCCATCTCGATCTCCTTGGCCTGCTCGATGTACTTGGTAATGACGACAGGGTGGTCGCGGGAAACAGCAGTGGCCTGGGTCAGGTAATTCTCCAAGTCGTCACCAGTAGACACGACGTTCATAGCCGCTCCAGAAAGGACATACGAAGGTCGCACTAGTACTGGATAGCCGACTTTGTCGCAGAAAGCCAAGGCTTCCTTGAAGCTAGTTAGTTCCTTCCAGTGGGGCTGATCTACTCCAATCGCGTCAAGGAGTCGAGAGAACTTGAAACGGTTCTCTGCGGTATCGATCATCTCAGGAGACGTTCCATAGATCTTGACATTTTGGCGATAGAGTGGGAGGGCGATGTTATTTGGAGTTTGACCACCCATGGACAGGATGACACCACGAGACCGCTCCGTATCGTAGATGTCGAGAATAGTCTCTAGACTGATGTTTTCGAAGTACAGACGATCCGCCTCGTCATAGTCTGTGCTGACAGTCTCCGGGTTGTAGTTGACCATGACTGTCGGAAGACCCTGTTCGCGTAAAGTCCGGATAGCTCGAACCGCACACCAATCGAACTCGACGGAGGATCCGATACGGTAAACACCAGATCCAAGGACCATAACCCCTCGGTCACTGAACTCGATATCATGCTCGACGGCGTTATACGTGGTGTAAAGATAGTTGGTGAAAGCCGGGAACTCTGCGGCGACAGTATCAATCTGCTTTACGAACGGACTGATTCCGTTCTCCTGACGGAGCCTACGCACGGCGAGTTCGGTTGAGCTCATGCAAATGGCCAGCTGACGATCTGAGAAACCGAGTTGCTTGGCCTGGCGAAGGAGTGTCGAAGGGATGCTCGAGACGTTACATGTTCTATAAAGAACGTCAGACAGAGTAGTGACAGGTCCTGAGAAACGTACGAAAGATGCTTTTCCATCTTGTAAATGTTCTCAAGCTTGGTCAAGAACCACTTGTTAATTTTAGTCATCTGCCATATCTTGTCGACGCTGTAGCCCCGGTGAAACGCAGTGGAGATCGCGAAGATGCGCTTATCTGTCGGGTTCAAGAGTTCAGTATCAATATCCTCGACATAGTCATTCTATATTTCAACCTTCAGAAGCACGGCTCGCGGATACAATATGTGAGGATTTACCTTAGCAAACCCAGCGAACTGATCATCGATGGCCCGAATTGCCTTCTGAATGGTCTCTTCGAATGTCCTTCCAATACTCATAACCTCTCCGACGCTCTTCATGCTGCTACTCAAGAGCCTGCTGACACGGTTGAACTTCTTCAGATCCCACCGAGGGATCTTAACTACGCAGTAATCCAGACTGGGCTCGAAACAAGCGCTAGTAACTTTCGTAACGGAGTTCTTAATCTCGTTCAAGGGTATACCGAGACCGAGTTTTGCTGCGATGAATGCCAGAGGGTATCCGGTAGCTTTCGAGGCAAGCGCAGATGAACGAGAGAGACGGGCATTGACCTGCGACCCATCGTTAGAGAAGGATCGTTGAAAGCCTGATCAACCTTACCTCGATGATGCAATATTCCTGCGAGTCTGGGTTGAGAGCGTATTGAATGTTACACTCTCCAACAACACCAAGATGACGAATCACGTTGATAGCAGTAGTCCGGAGCATATTGTAGTCTGCATCCGAGAGCGTCTGGGAGGGTGCAACAACAATTGAGTCACCAGTATGAATACCAAGTGGATCAAAATTCTGAATGCAAAATGAGCCTTTCCCTTCAACCATCAAGGCGGAATAGGTGTACTTACCTCCATGTTACAAACTGTGATACAGTTATCTCGACAATCACGAACAACTTCGTATTCAATCTCCTTCCAACCCTTCATGCTCTTCTCAACCAACACCTGAGGGCTAGTGGCGAAAGCCTTGCTACAAAGCGCGCGAAGCTGAGTCTCGTCCTGTGCAAAACCAGATCCCAGACCTCCAAGAGCATACGCAGCACGAACGATAACAGGAAACCCGATAGTACACGCAGCCGACACTGCATCATCAGGGTTAGTCGCGGTGAAACTCTCAGCACATTTCTCCCCGATCTCATCCATGGCAGAAGCAAAAAGCTGACGATCCTCGGTAGTGATGATCGTCTCGATGGGAGTACCCAAGACTTGCACTCCCAGCTCCGCAAACTCATCCTTGAGCTTGATACCAACGTTGAGAGCCGTCTGACCACCGAAGGTGACATAAATACCGTCGGGCTTCTCAAACTTGATGACCTTGCGAACGAATTCGGGCGTCACAGGGAGGAAATAGACTTTGTCCGCCAGGCCTTTCGAAGTGGCGATGGTAGCGATGTTCGGGTTGATCATAATAGTGTAGATACCCTCCTCCTTCAAAGCCTTGATCGCTTGTGAACCGGAGTAGTCGAATTCGCCGGCTTGACCAATGGAGAGACCACCAGAGCCAAGGATGATTACCTTAGATACCTTAGCGCGTGGGACAGAGTTCTCGTTTTGCACTTTCTCGCCACCCGGCATGGAAATAGGGACAAGGGATTTCGTAGCGGCGCAGTCGGCAACGTTTTGAAGGAAGACGTCGAAGAGAAACTCTGTGTCGCGGGGACCGGGTGTGGATTCAGGGTGGAATTGGACGGAGAAGAAAGGTTTGTCAAGACAGTAGATACCCTCGTTACTCTTGTCATTAGCGTTATGGAAAAGCTCTTTCCATCCTGAGGGAAGGGTCGAAGTGTCCACTTGGTATCCATGATTTTGACTCGTGATGTAACATCGTCCGGACAGCGCGTCGGTGCACGGAATGTTGTGACCGCGGTTTCCATACTTCATCTTCGATGTCTTCGCACCGGCGGCCAGTGCCATCAGTTGGTGACCGAGGCAGATACCGAATATCGGTGTGTCGGCCTTCTCCATTGCCTTCGCGATGCGGGTAACTGTCTTTGGTATCATGGTAGGATCGCCAGGTCCGTTGGAAATAAAGAGTCCGTCATAAGGTTCATGATCAGAGATGAAATCGTAATCCCATGGGACAACCTTGAGCTCCACACCACGGTTAATGAAGCATCGGATCTGGTTGTATTTCATGCCCACGTCGAGTGCTAGAACGCGCAAAGGGCGTCCAGACGGATGAAGTTTTGGTACTGCTGTCGGTTTGTACAAGCGCGGGGCAGCGATAGACACGGCAGCGACGAGGTTAGTCTGATTCGGGTCAATGAAAGGAATGTCAATGAATTCTTCACGCCACGAGTAAGGAGTGGGGGGAGTGGAAGGAGCAGGAAGCGATGGAAGAAGAGGGTTTGGACGACTCGAAAAACCATTAGGATTTCGGGCAAGGACTTTTCCAAGCATGGAGCCCTTTTCTCTGATCTTTTTCGTGAGTGCGCGTGTGTCCACGGCGAAAAGGGCAGGGATGCCATTTTCTTTCAGCCAGGCGCCAAGCGAGGAGTTGGCAAGGAAGTGACTAAAATCATCGGAATAGTAACCGACAATGAGTGCTGCGACATGAATTCGCGAGGACTCAAACTCGGCAGGAAGAGCGTCAAGAGATTTTGGTCGTTCAGGGACACCATAGTTGCCAATCAAGGGGTATGTTAGCACGAGGATCTGACCCTCATACGAAGGATCGGTCAAGGATTCCGTGTATCCGACCATACCTGATTTGACGCGTGAGACCAAGGCCTTACACTGGCCTGGACTAACATACCTGTTTGAAAAACACATTCGCCTGCGACACTTTTCCCTTCAGCACCAAAGCTGATTCCCCGGAAAGCGGAGCCATCCGCGAGCTCAAGAACACCTTCTGTTTGCTCAACGCCATCAACAGCAATAGATGCAGAAGCAGGTGGCGCCAGGAGGTTGGCGGCACTTGGTGAACGAGATAAAATGGGGCGAACTGGAGCGTTTTGAGCAACGGAAGTGGATTGACTCATGGTCATGATAATTATTGGTCGAATCAAGGCGTCGTCTTCCTCGCCACTCGGATCGACAGTTTCGAGTGGAGAGGAAGAAGAGAAAGGAAAAAATCGTCTATCTTTAGACCAAGCAAAATTCTTATTTGGCCCTGTGTGGGTGATCGCTTCGGAACATTATCGATTATCTGCTTCAAGAAACTCCTTCCGTTTCTCATCCCTCCGTACGTCGACAGATCCATAGATATATTCTCTGGTTCACAAATCTATAGATTATCTGTCAGTGACCGTTGTTACAGGGGAACTCGAATCGTACGTACATACTATGATGTGCGCGGCTACTGGTTCTAAAAATAGATAGCATATGTTTCGAAGGCTTTTTATGAGTGTCGCTTTACAACAATGGTACAATGGTAGGCAGTTAATAAATATGTGATGAATGTTTCGGAGAGTATAATTCAATATACCTTGTGATCCACCAAGGTCTCGAAAGTCGATGACTCACTTAATTAGACTGTATGCTTCTGCGATGATCAAATAAACATCTCCGGTACACACGGAGACATTCAATCAAATATCAGTACTTGATGGCCAATATTCGTGGAATATCAGTCCTAGTGTCACCTTCTTGCTCAACACGAGCGTACAAATATTACCAGCTAAGATCACTTCAGGCCAGATACATGTCATAAAGAAGAATCAGCTCCTGATCACTTTTCTTCAAACCACCGCTGTCAATTGAATTAAATACTTACCTTTATTAGTCGCGGACAGCGTACTACGGATGTGAAGCGAAGCATCGCGTAGAGCGAATGTAAAGCGGTGAAATTGAATACGATAATCATGAGAAGATGCAATTTCTGCAGTGCAGAAGGTTTCTGGTTCTACTGGATATTGAGAGTACCACTTTAACCATGTTCTGTTCACGGATGTGACAACGAACAGACAAGCAACCTGCTCTTTTCCGAAGCTAAATCCCATGGTGCGATCTGGCATCATTAGATCATAATCCGCGAAGAATGTCAGGAACGGAAGTCGTCTCCAACAAACTGGACAGCCTTCTAAACAACCTTGAGGCAGACAAAGTTTGGAAAACTCACCACTCATTAAAACAGGTCCAAACCCATTTCTTCCCATATTGAACGGTTCTTTACACATTTATTCCATCTATTCCGGATGGGCACAACCGGATCGTGTTGGACATCATCAAAGTAGAACGTGATAAAGCCAGAGAGTCGTAGAAAGCGTGCGAAATAGTACTGCAAGACTAAAGTAAGAGACAGAGACAGAGAGCGAGAGCCCAAATATTTTGGAGGGGTATGCAAGGGTATGGTAATTGTTGAAGAAGATTACTGTTCCTCCTCTCCTGCAACTTCCTCCTCGTATTCACCCTCTTCCTCCGCACTATAACAGAAGATCATTACTTTAAAGAATAACCCAAGATGAAAGAGATAAACGTACGTAGCATCCTGGTATTGTTGATATTCAGCGACCAGATCCTGCATATTTGACTCTGCTTCCGTGAACTATAAAGAGACGTCGACAAACATTATGAAAATAAGCTCAAGTCCACGACATACCTCCATTTCGTCCATACCCTCTTGGGTATACCAATGCAAGAAGGCTTTCCTCCTGAACATGGCAGTAAATTGGTCGCTAACACGCTTGAACAGCTCTTGGATGGCGGTGGAATTGCCGAGGAAGGTAACAGCCATTTTTAGGCCACGGGGAGCAATGTCACACTGAGCGGTCTGGACGTTGTTAGGAATCCACTCGACGAAGTAGGCAGAGTTTTTGCTCTGGACGTTCTGCATCTGCTCCTCAACCTCTTTCATTGAAACCTTACCACGGAAGACGGCGGCAACCTAAAAGAAGCGGTTCAGACATGGAGTAAAAGGAGAATACTGAGGTACAACGCACGGTGAGGTAACGACCGTGCCTGGGATCAGTGGCAGCCATCATGTTCTTAGCATCGAACATCTGCTGGGTGAGCTCAGGGACAGTGACGGCGCGGTATTGTTGGCTGCCTCGGGCAGTGAGAGGAGCGAAGCCAGTCAAGAAGAAGTGAAGACGAGGGAAGGGAACTTGAAGGTGAAATCAGCTAGAGCATGGGGCAAACTATACAAAAGAATTACCCATGTTGACAGCCAACTTCCTCAAATCGGAGTTAAGCTGACCAGGGAATCGCAAGCAAGTCGTGATACCAGACATGACAATGGAGACAAGGTGATTGAGATCACCATACGTCGGTGTTGAGAGCTTAAGAGTCCTGAAGCAGATGTCGTAAAGGGCTTCGTTATCGATGCAGAAGGTTTCATCGGAGTTCTCAACAAGCTGGTGAACGGATAATGTTGCGTTGTAAGGCTTAAAAAATTGAATATGAGTGGTTGGTTTCATCCGGTATGTAGATGCATACTTCAACGACAGTGTCTGAGACTTTGGGGCTGGGCACGACGGAGTATGTGCACATCATTCGATCGGGATACTCTTCGCGAATCTTTGAAATCAAAAGGGTACCCATACCAGCACCAGTTCCTCCACCAAGCGAATGGGTTATTTGGAAACCTGTGATAAGCATACAAACACATCAACGATAATCTTTCTTAGTCTTATTCAACACAATTTACCCTGGAGGCAATCGGTCCCCTCAGCCTCCTTGCGAACAACATCAAGCACAGAATCAACAAGCTCAGCTCCCTCAGTGTAGTCTATAAACTTCATCAGCATCGCAACACTCAAGATTGAATGAATACGCACGTCCTTTCGCCCAGTTGTTACCAGCACCACTTTGACCAAAGACAAAATTGTCAGGCCGGAAAAGGTTACCAAGAGGGCCGGATCGGACGGAGTCCATTGTCCCGGGCTCGAGATCAACCAGGACAGCACGAGGAACGTACTTGTTGGCACCGATCTCATTGTAGTATACCGAGATGCGCTCGAGTTGGATGTCATTATTCCCCTGGTACAAGCCATCGGGACCAATACCATGCTCATCGGAAACGACCTCCCAGAACTTAGCACCTTATCACAAGAGACGAAACACTCAGAACAAAAATCAACCAAGATGATTTGGAACACACCAATTTGGTTACCGCACTACCGTCACGATACACCAGTTGTCAGTGACAGCACAGCTGGCTTATGTAAAAGACACATACCTGGCCTGTCTGGAGATGAACAATTTCACGCATGCTATGAGTGAAGGCGTCAGCGGTTGCCAGCACAAATACGTGAAAGTGGTACGACAAAGAAACGCGACCTGATTCGCGTGTCGTGGCACATTATGTACCGCGAAACCACGAAAAATCACGACGCGAGACATCACATTAGCAGAGAGCAGAACTCACATTTAGTATTTGGAGTGAAATATGGGTATGCTCGTACAGGGAGAGGTGATCAGACAAGAGGTCAAGAAAATGAGGAAAGGTTCGGGCAGAGGGTGAACTTTGAAAATTAAAACCCAGATTCACATTCCGGGTGGCGCGAGCAACCACGCGAGTTCACTTGTTTTCTCCGTTGTACACTTGCACCCTGCCTCTCAGCTCGTTACAGTAGCTTGCCGGTGGTATAAAACTCAGTTATTCTTTCATTCTACGTTGATCACTGGTCAAGGCTGAGCAAAAAAAAGTCCTGAAGCCTGTTGTCTCCTCTCGAGCTTGATTTCTGTATATGACACTTCGAACACTATGAGGTCTTCTCACTAAAAATCTACACTACATTGTTCTCAGACGATATCGTTCAATGGATATATACTTGTCCACCTCTGCATACAAGCTTAACTGAGTGGGCGAATCACGATCCTCAACGGTCTAAATGAAACTAAGGCACGGTAAGAGTGCATAGTCATAAGTTATGAAGAAAAAGATAAAAAAAAAACAAAGATTTCGTACCCTTGTAAATTTATCAGTCAAGAGGTTCGATTCAACTTTTCAACACATACCTGCTGATTATCGTTCAGAGGGTCACATTGATGGGCACGCAATCAATGGTAACGAGACCGCTCTAATGCTTGGTCTGACTGACTGAAGAGGCCTTTCAAAGAGACGGGCTTACAAAGTCTTGACCACTGCAACAAACGGGTTCGTTATGGCACTGATTCTGACCGATGCCCAAGACGTCAATTGGGACGCAGTGAATACCACTGAATGGGAAGGGATCAAGGAAAGCTCTTGGAAGGACGTAAGTTAAGACGTACACTAGGCCTTCCACATCCTCAAGGACGACCCCGACCAGGCCGAGAAGATTGCCGATCAGGCTTCCGTCGGACTATATTAAGTGTTACATGCATGCTGTGGCCCGTGGACAAATCAGTACTCACACGCTCCAGCGCCTCACAGCATTTAGTTTGGCCTGCCGGGCACTGGCCCGCGGCTATAGTAGAACTAGGGTACGAGGCCGGCTGTATGTATTTACATTACTGAGCAAGCAAGAACCCTGACATGCGATGCACTCGAGGCTTACCATGGTGGGTGTAGCCGACACAAGCATAATGCACCCCAGTAAAACCAGCAGAAGCATAGCAGGGATACGGGAAAACATCTTGAGTTCTTCACAGGAAGGCTAGGGAATCAAGAGGTGAAGGAGACCAAGAATACTACAATGGCTCACGACTTTATACATGTTCTGTTGGTTTTCGGCCATCATTTTTCGCCCCTGCCATCCAGCACTGGAAGGGTATTGATTACGCGAATGACATTTGACACTGGCATAGAGAATTTCGTTTCTTAGCATTTCTCCTAATAAGTATGCATCGTTTAGACATAGCGGTATGCTATCAACAAGGTGAATATGTATTTGAATGATTTCAATGTTCATCATATGATGGGACCCTGTCAAGTATACACCTCTTTGCAGCCCATAAATGCAGTAGTAGTCTGGGCGATTTCAAGGGCGGAAGGTGATGAATGGACACTGCCAGCTTTAGCTCATTTCAATTTTCCGGATAATTCTTGTTTCTCGTCCCTGGTTCCAACGATAGAAACGGGGGCTTCAAAAGCTCTGTTTCTGTTGCATATCTGGTGCTTCTGGCATTGGCGCTCAAGGTTGCAGACCATATTTCGGATCCGACCCCTCGCTGAGATTGGGACAACGAAGACTGCCTGTCATCTTTACCGAACAGATTCTAACATTTCCTGGCCCGATAGTGGCGCTTTATTAGCCTTTGCCCACTGCCCCTGCGGTGTTTCCACGTGTCGCAGAGGCACCTAAAAGTACAAGCGAGATCTTTGCCTGCAAAGATTCAAAATTAAAGATAAATGAAATGCGAACATTTTAAGCCGGATAGGAATTTTCTTTTGCAACATCACACCATGATGGACACAGGTAATGGAAGATGCGAGCCGGATAGAGTCTGATCTAATGGAATTTATTCACATCCCCTCGCCACTTTACTTGCTCTTCCTCATCTCAACACCTACTTCTTGGTGTCTACATGTATTTTAGTGCTCTACGAGAGAAGCTTTATTCATGGGTGGGTGGGCGTAGTCCATTCATTACCATTCGCAAGAGTAAATTACATAGAGATGCCTTGGTTAAATTACAGTGTCTGTGGGGATGTCTATGGGTAGGTTGAAGGAACATTAACGATCGTCAGGCGTTTTCCAAGGCGGATAGCCAGAGGCTGCCTGAGATGCTAAAGCAGTAGATGAAGAGACGTGGGAGACAGATGTGTTCCGCGAATGATTCTTTCCCAGCAGCGAAAGCCTGGCATCATCAGTGTCCCAATCATTATCATAGATTAGGGCATCATCAGCTACGATAGCACCTGTCCGTTTGTCCAAACGGAAAGTTAGTCCACGCAACTTTCGGTGTAGTGTTGCTTCATTGTCATGTGGGAAAAGCAGCTCTCCAAACCCGGAGCGCGCTGTCAATGATGCTATCACACCGATGGACCCAGGTGGATTGACAATGAAGACTTTTCGTCGTTCGCGCTGATGAAGGATTTGAATCACGATGCCGGAAAATCCTACTAGGATGAGAATTAAGGCTAATGTATGAGCAGGCAAAGGACTAGAGAGAACCGGTTAGTGAGCTTCTCTGTCTACGTGAAGGAGATAGACGCACTCGATCCATAGTACGGGAACAAGTGATGTCACCTTCGCAGGTAACGTAGTATTGTTGTTGACAAAATAGATAGATTTAGCGACGACAGACAGATGTTGAGTCTGGCACGATAATACTCCCAGGTCAAGTTTTCGCACATGTAGTAGATACTTAATCACATACATAAACGGCTTGCGTAAGGTCCAAGAATCCGTCGTGAAGATCAAATGTTGATTGGGCTCCACCGGGTTTTTGGGAAGCAAAACGGAAGATAGCTCCAGACAAGCTCGATTTTGTTGCTAGTGATCGAGCCTGGATGAATGGATTCGTGTTATCAGGAAAGATGACCCTGTTCCAAATCTAAGAACAACAAGGGGAGAATTTCAGATGATGCACCAACCCGTTAAAAGCCTGCCCATTGAGTGAACCTCCCGTAACATTATTAGGAGGGATCTGTCCGTTCTGGATGGCAACTTCGGTGATAGATCTGTCGTTGAGGTCGACCGATGCAGTGATGTTGTGTGCCTCAATCGAAGGAGCACAAAAGACCGCCCTCACTTCAGGCGCACCATCGGTCTTATTATGGAAGAACCTGGGGACACATCAGCGCCAAGACCACCTTCAGAGTTTCAATGACAAACCAAAACATGACAGGTTGCAACGTAACATTGGCTGTTTGAACGCATGGTACGGGAACTACACCAAATTGTACTGGGGATGCCTGAACGCAATTGTAGAATGTATCAACTGCAAGAAGTCCAGTGAAAACTCACCATTGGATTATAAGTGACATTGAGTGTGCATCCTTCAGCCGATTGCGAGATCAAAGTGAATGACGCTGTATTCTCCTGATCAAGGCTAGCAGATGCAGGATTTTTGCAATTCGGTGTAGTTAGAATCCCTGTGGTGTTAACGGACACCGTCCCATTGAGCCCAGGGTCAGTGGGAAGCTGTACAGAGAAACATGAACAACAATAGATTACTGTAAACAATTACAAGATCGCTGACCGTAAATTGAGCTGTGGCCCAACGATCATGAATGAATGGGGGATCTGGTAACCCTTGGTATACGGCAGATACTGCATATCCGGCAGCGGCAACAAAGGCGTTCAGCTCATTAACATCTGGTATGAGTCCTATATCTTTCATGCTAGTGACAGAGATCGCTGCGGGAAGCGTCAGCAGGGAACAGCTTGTATGGCAAAAAAACCGTACAATTAACGTGTTCAACTTGTCGAAGCTGAAAAATCGCTCCCGCTGTTCTATAGTCAGTGCGTGGCTTTCAAATTTTGAAGGTCTTGGACTAGTCTTGCCTAAAGTCTGGAAGCAATACGTTCCGAGTGCAGTAATCGAAGACCAGAAGACAACTCGATGCTTGTACTTCATAGCTCGAAAGAGTCCGAAGAAGGGGCTACCAGAATTTGTCAGGTCCATACATTACGACCCTGCAATAAAACTACCCAAGTGCTACCTAAAAGACAAATAAGTAGAGAACAACGAGCAAGAAACTGTGTATAATGCCGCACATAATCCAGAAGTATACTCTCTTCAGCAGGCGATCGTCCTTTCCACAAGAGGATATAGGGCTTGAATCAAGTTATAATAGTCCATTAAAAGAGAACACGGCGACATACTTGCAGCCATCTCACACTCCAGTCTAACTCTCGCCACATGAAGGCAAGAGGCAAGATGATGCTAGAATTCATTTAACAGTACTCTATGGTCCTTAAAAACAAACGCGCTCACATGGTAGGTACAAAGGACTGAGATTGAGTGTTGCAATTGGTATTACAGTCGGGAGACAGCAATGGTACACGCACCAAGAGAAATTGGGGGGAAACTATAGGAAAAACATTTGTTTGTGGAACCTTAAAGCCTGGCGTCCGGTCAGCGGACGTCACCAAACCCTTTATGAAAACAGACTTACCATTACGCTCGTAGGATATTATCGTTCCTGCCTCAAGTCCTAATCCCAATGCTAAAATCAAGAATGGTGTCCCCAATACAACGACCCATGACATAAACCAAGGGCTCTACAAAAAATATGAATGCAATAACATCAACGAAATTCCAAGCTTACATATTGAAGCGCTTTCTTGTCACTTGAGCTTACCGATGGAATGAGATGGGTCGAATCTCGAGAAGTTTGTCCTGATCCTCTGCTGGGAGGTTCCGAATACATTTTGGAGGGAATCCCACTATTAAGCGTTTGTAGATTGAAGGTCAAAGGTTAAGGATACAGGCACATGTCAAATACGCAGTCGCATCAGGTAACGGATGTCAAACATGATGGCCAGATAAGGGTCGAACACTGCCATCATAATCTCAGGCTCTAAGAATAATAAATCTTACCTCCTTTGTCATATTGTCCTTCATCTATTTGGTCAAAAAAACAGGACAAACGAAAGCGCAAATGCAGATTTTACTTGAAGAGTCTTGTACAGAATGCTATGATCTCTTTAAATTTCAGAACATTCAAGCTGCGGACCCGCGCTTCCTGGGTGAGGCATAGCATCAGTTACTTTGTGACATCCAAAAGCATGTCACACGGTCTGCACAAGCCGCCCTTACTACATCGCCTTCTTACTTGTTTTTCACACTTGCTGACGTGTCTTGCCATTTCTTGATTCCGGGACCGCACTACCAGTGGGAAATGACAGTGACGCAATCTTTTGGTGCCCATAAGTCAAAGTTCACTGACATGTGTGCGCGTATCCCTCTTTGGCATCAATACTCCAGCTTTGACTGCCTCTACCCGTATCAAAGCGGTAGTCGGTAGTCTGTGTATAAAACTTAAGCTATGTTTAAGTTCAAACAGAAAAAAAGAATCGACACTAGTACTGCTAGGACCACTCTATAGCTAGAATGCTATCCCGCGTAACTCTCACCCCGATGGAGCCCCTCATTGGGCCTTACGCTACTTCTTTCCCCGCACTGAGCATTGCATCCCTCGGATCGAAATCTGTAATGATGCAAATACGTACTTTTGACCCGTAAGCACATCAATTACCCTCTACCACCACTGACTCACTTTTCTCTTGAAAGTGTCCCGACAGTAGACGAAAACGTGGCATATTCTGGCTTCTTTCAGCCCGACGGAACAACCACACCAAAACCTCTCACCGCGGGAGGTGTCGTCCTGACTGTTACTTATGCACAGGGTCCTAGGAGTATCCAACCCCGTATTAATGTTCACTCTGGGGCTTCTGCCTCTGTTGTGCCTCCAGCTATGACTCTTACCCATGCCATGACTTCCTCCTCTACAATTATTCGCCCATTTTTTTCTCACCAGCTGGCCATGGTTTTCATCCCTTCGCCACCTGGTCTGCCTCTTCGTGAGAGCCTAAGGCAATCGCATGTCCAATTAGCTTCCCATTACGGGCAGCGCGCCTTTCCGATACATTCGATCAGCTCTAGTCCCTCAGGCTTTGTGTGTATTTGGTTCCTTTTTTGGCTCATATGGCTCTCCATCTATTTCTTTCCATTCCATCAAATGTGTTAGGTAGCATAGATGAGGTGGCTGTAGATCTGTTTGTACAGATATAAATACACAACAAGCATTAGTTAGTTATCCATGATCGTAACACTATAAGTACACGTTCTTTCTCTAGAGACACGAGAAAGCCTATTCACCAAGGCCAACAAGCGCCATCGCCGTTACACCTGCCAACAGGCTAAAAAGCGCAAGTACCTTCCTGCGCACTGAACCTTGATGTTCATGCTCATCCTGATGGTCAAATCCATGTACGTGTCCATGTCCGTGTCCGTGCCCATGGTCTCCACCCACGTCTCCAAACACGAAGTCACCCGCGAGCATCTCTACGGTGGATGCATAGATGAGCATACCAGCCGAGATGGCCGCCATGAGACCTTGCGTGAGCTGTAGTTGTACTAAGCGGAGTAATCATTGATCAGGAAAGACATCAAGGGACAGGGAGGGGTTGAAACGCACTGGATTCTCCCGCCGAAGGAAAGACGAACACACCAGCGCCCATACCAAATGGCGTTGTGATAGCGAAGAGAATGAAAAGGGCGGGACCTAACCAATGGTTTCTAGGCGTGGAACTTGGTGGAAGACCTGCTATCCGGATGCCAAGGGAGAGACCCTCAAACAGCTGGTGGAACACTATTGCCGTTAGGAGGGATGCTAAACAATGTTCAGAAAATGAACAACCAAAAGGAAACTGACATACTAAAGTCGCTACCGGAGGTAACCGCGAGCGTCAGACCTATTACAAGGGAGTGGACCATAATGCCTAATTGTAAAACCTGATTCATGATCATCAATATTCTGCATGGCAGTGAATGGCAATACACGCACCAAAATCCCAACAACCTGTCTTTTCCTCCCGATTGTCTGAGTCACATCTTCCT